>APFE030783972.1:35948-141800 GCA_000404065.3 Pinus taeda | reverse complement strand
TAAACATATTAATAAAGAATAAATAATTAAATTAATTAATTTTATTAATCAAACAAATTAATTTATTATTTAAACAAATTAATGAATCAATTGAACCAATTATTTAAAATAAAATTAATAAACATAATAATTAATTCTATAAATAATAAAATTAATCAATTAAGTTATCCCTTGAATAAATTAATAAAAAAAAAATAATAAAACAACAAAAATAATAGTTTGATTAATTAATTAAATAAAAAAGAGCCGACCTATTTCTTATTTCTTTTGTTTAATAACTTATATATATACCCTAATTATAGCTCTTAGATACATCATTAAGATTTTAAGAATATCTATTGACGCATCTTTCCCTGATGATGGACTCACTTGGTAGTCCGAAACGTTGGGTTCACAAAACTCTACAACAGGTCATTCCTCCTCTATCTAAAACTATCCTCACCTGTAGGGATTCATTATTTGACTCATACTTCATCGACGAGCTATGCGTTTTGCAATTAGTTGGCTTTTTGAATTTATCATGCAGGTCATACAAGTGGTCCATCTTGACAACTGACTTGGGAATTATATTGGAGTGATCCTTTTCATCATCTTTACTCACATCCATACGCTTGCCATGCTCCTTTTCATCAATGACCGCATTTATGAATGTCCTTTCGCAATGAAGGAACTCCAGGATTTGTTCATCACCTTCGAACACCTACCAATTTGAGATGTTATCAGGCATGGATGGTCTGAAAATCAATTCAACATAATATGTATTTTTCTTTAATCTAAGATCAGACAAAAGTTTTGCAACCATACCAGCCATCAGATCGACATCTTGGTTTTGCCCTCGAGGTATGTATGTGATATTGAAAGAATCAAAATTGTCAATTAAGCTCCATACCTCATGTTGGTACCTTACCAGGTGTGGCAAATTGTAGTGTATCCTTTTCCTTACCTGATCCACAATTATCTGTGAGTCACCAAAAACTTTAAGATTTTTTACCTTCATATCAATGGCTTTTTTCAGGCCCTACAATAAGCCTTCGTACTCTGCCATGTTGTTGGTGCACGTGAACTCCAACCGGCTGGCCATTAGATGTTGGTTCCCTTGCGGGTCAATGGGAGTGCTCCCAGCATCTACACCTTCAAAGCAGTTAGAGCCATCAAAGTAGAGTGTCCAAAATATAGAGTCTAATGTTACATCAATTGAACTGCTTTCTACGAAATTAGTTCTATCATCTACTATACTACAAGATAATTCATCAGTTGGATTACAGGGGAGAGCTTCCAACTGTGTGTTTGTCACAGCTTCTTCAATTGTCTCTGCATGGAATTCTTTGAAACAGGTTTCAATGGCACAAACGTCGAAACTATAATTCCCAAGGATAGAATTGGTAAACATTACAGGTTCATTGGGGCCGTTTAGTTCTGTCACCACATACCTCATGTATATTTCACGATCAACTCTCAGCATATCACCCTTTCCCTTCTGAGGCAACAAGAGATGGGACCAATCAGTTGAGAAATATCCATTCAGTTTTGCTGACCAGTCCCTACTAAGTAGCATTCCATAAGCCTCGGCTATATCAACTACCACTATGTCAATGACTTGTGTGTATTGTGGTTTAACAGCCATCCGAATCAACACATCTTTCAATTCCCCAATTACTTTCATATTTGTCCTGTCCAATTGCATAATTCGAGTCACAAATTTCTCGGGTATCGCATGAAGTCTTTTAGCAACAGCGTAAGGCATCACAGTGGATGAGGCACCAGAATCTACCAAGCAATTGTGTACGTTCATGTTGAGGATTTCAAATGTGATAAGGAAAGATGGAGTCATGGATTTTGATTTCCTCCCTATCATGGCTGCACTGACATCTTGGGGGTTTCAATTCATTTTAGACAGAGTGGCTTCCATAGCTGATGGTATTTGGGCTGTACTGGGGGTACTAACAGGTCTGGACACCGACTTCTTGGTTTGGCTACTCGGGATGGTGGGAGTTTTTCAATTCCACTCATTCATAGCTTTCAAGAGAAAATCTCTTTTCTGCATTAATTTTAGCAAATTGAAGTATGTTATATTAGCCCTAGATTTCTTAAGATCATCCACAATGTTGCAATCAATGTTTTAAACAGGGCAGGGCAGAGTAAACATACTGGTTTTTCTGTTCTTAGTTGGGAGTTTGCCATCTTGAGTCGCCTTCGTTGCAGTCAGAGATGTATTCTCTTTCTCTGGATAGTTTGCAACTAGAGTATTCTTGGACTCACCACTAGGTCCGCCCTTCTCAACAGGAACTTTGGGAGTGGATGCCTTCAAAGGGCGAACATCTTTCTTTGTCTAGTCTATAGGCTTTATCACGCCTGCAAGTGGCCCTTTACTTCAGGTGTGGATTTCATTAGTGTGGATTTCTGTCGTACTATCTTCTTCATCGTCATCATTTTCATTTTTATATAAATCCCACAATACATTGATTTGAGATTCTTCGTCCAAGGGCTCTTCAACTTGGTATTCTTCCTCATTTCCTTGTTCTAGCTCCAGCTCCACTACAAGTTCTTCTTTGTTAAGGAGCGATCCAATAAGAGCCAACTCTTCCATATTTAAATTCCCTTCATTAGGTTGAGCAGGCAACGCAAGTTGACCATGACCACCTTCTGTCTTCTTACAGTAGAATGGTTTGAAGGGTTTTCTGTTGTTATACTTTCCTCCATTCTCTCCAGAATTATTTTTCATATTGATGACTGTGTTTGTCAATTTCTTAATGATCTGATGCAAACCTTCCACATCTGTGGTGTCCTTTTCTTTGATCTCAGTCACTTTGTTATCACTCCCATTATTCTTCTTGGATGATTGAGATGCTTTCTTTCCTTCGGTCGTATGATGACATGTTGTGAGACTAATCATTTCATTCTTGACTTTTACTGCATCCTCGACAACACCTTGCAAGGTTCATGCATTACTCCTCTTGACCCACATTTCCATAGGGACAGGGAGAGCAGTGATGTAGAATTCCATCAGCACCTCATCAGTAGGCCTAGCGTTAGCTGGGATTCTATTGGACAAAGTGTCGAACTAGATGTTAAAATCCTTGACCTTCTCTTTGGTGTCCATTTTCAAATGGGATAGTTCTAAAACTAAGGCCGCAGGTGTTTGTCATCGCCAAACTTGTCTAAAAAGGCCTGCTGAAAGGCACCCCATGAGGTGATCAGTCCTATTCTCAAGCTAAAGTACCATGTGGAGGTTGCACCAATCAGAGTAAAAGGGAATAAGCGACATACAACGTCTTCATCGGCTACCCCCAACATGCGCACGACTAGGAAGAAAGAGTGAATATGGTTATCAACAGTGTCTCCCCGCTCAGGGTCGAATTTAGGCAATACTCTTTCTGCATTCTTAGGTAAGGCATGTTGCTTCCCAGGTACCGCTACAACATCCTAAGTGAGCCAGGGAGGGAGTGCTCCCAGAGGAGGTGGAGGTTGATTCCCACCTGGAGGGGGCGGTAGAGGAAGATTCCCACCTGGAGGGGGAACGTTATCCATATTATGAATAGGGAGGTTTTGGTTGAAGGTTTCTTTGAGGTGTTCTTTGTTAGGATTTTCCAAATCGGACTAGGGGTTACCTTCAGAGGGGGAATCCTCAGGAATTTCTTCCCAAGGAGTGTCGATACTTTGCAAAGAGTCTAGCACAATATCTTCATGAGAAGGGGCTGCAGATGTCTCTTCGCTTATGGGAAGGATCCTTGGCTTTCTTTTAGCTGTCAGAGGTAAAGAATGAAAGATGGGAAGATGAGATAGGGAGCGATATAGGCACGAGTAAGCACTTTGTTGGTTGTTCCTAAGTGATAGGATACTCCCATAGTCTCTCTTCTTCGAGTGACCCAAACACGGGACTGAGAGGGATCTCTATTTCTTCGAAATGGGGCTCTTTCAAATGGGCAGAATGATCTTTTTGACCTTTAAGATCCATACATTAACCTTTTTGAATCCATGCGCGGCATTTATAGATGAAATCCTGAAAAGTTGTAGACGACGGTTCAGGCCCTCCTTCTAGCACCATTTTGTTGACATGGTGAATTTTCACTATACCAACAAGGCGAACTAACCTGATCATAGACCCCAATTAGATCTGCTTTCCTTTGGGGTGGCTAGCTCCAACGGGTTTTAAAGGATCCCGTAAACTGTTATAGGTGTTGAGGGATTGCTTCTTGGAGGAAGACTTCAATTAAATCAACAAAAGAAACAGCTAACATATATGTATCAAATCCTATCTACACTACTTCTCACTACCTAAGCTAGTCCTAACTATCCTAATCTATCTTGCAGGAGCATAATAAAAAGAGATTAAACATCATATATAGATTCCAAGTCCCAATGAATCAATTATTGGTTTACATAAGAACAAGGATGTATCAAATCTTAATTGCAATCCAATTACTTATACAGGGATACACATTCCTTTCCATACAAATAACACTTGTAACTGATGTTTAACAAAGTTTCTAATCAACAATATTTCATGAGTTAACCATGCTATTGAATTATATTCGAATAACTAGGAATAACCATGAGTTGTATGTTATCAATAGGCACAAAGCAAAACACATTTATATTTATTCTAGCAACAACACTTTGATTCTAAACACATGAAAGAAGAGGAAAATAAATCTGAAACAACTGGCTCCTTCTTGACCCAAACAATCTTCTTTATTCATAATAAATCAAAAGGTGTTCTTCCCAAAAAAAATTCCTCATCTCATCTCTGGAGGTAATACTTATGCTGAAGGAAAAATGACCCTTGGTCTTCCCTTCCCCGACTTTTCCTCCTCCTACTCTTTTCCATACACATTAGAATATACAGACGTAGAGTTGATAGGTGAAACGACCGAAACGTAGATGGAATATCTGCTGCAGTGCTTCATTTCCCGGGGAAGTGAATACATGTTGATTAAAAGAGGATGACTACGTGTCATCCCTTTGCACCTTTATTGAGCGGACGTTACTCCCTATCATTTCCTGAAGGAAACTGAAGACACTGCGCTTATCATCCCACATCTGGCATGATTGAAAGTGTGTTTAGAGGTAATAACATCTTGATGCATCAACATTGTGCTTCCTCTTGACATGGAGCGTTCCTTCATTATGCACTATGGCAGTTCATATCCATTTCTGCAGAATATGCCTTTGCAATATTGACACCAGTGGTGTAGAGGTGTCATCTTGATATAAATCACCTTTATCTACTAATGGGTCCACTCGAACTCGCCTGCAGAAATAATTCATATTAGCTATGATTACGAGAAATCTAACAAACATGCTCACAAACGAACCTTGCATTCAGCTATAATTTATATTTAATCTTGCAACACAAAGCAACTATGATTATCAAACCACCGAAGCGGTTGTGACACGTATTTGCATTGCCCATAATATTCATTTTTACTCAAGGATTGCTTTAGCCATGCTTCACAAGTAGACCATTCACTTTACGGGATTTTCCTTTGAAACCCCGACCACATCATTTTATCGAAATACATAGGAAAACACAGGGAAACCCGGGGTCAGACCATAAGGCCTGACTTCAAATAACATACCCCCAGATCTATAACCATCGTTGGGTCTGTCGATCACATCGCGCCTTGTGTTTAAGCTTTAGGATTTGCCGATTGCAACTCGCGATTGGCCGGACCCAAAATATATATGTGCCGCAGTTAATAATACTAGCGAGTCTGCCATATAAGACTTTCCTTTGAAAACCCTAGCCCCAAAATTTTATCAAAATACATGGGAATACACGAGAAAATCTACGGCCGACCCATAAGGCTGGACTTCAAATAATATATATCCGATCGTATAATTATCATCGGGTCCGATTAATCGCATCGCGCTTTATGTTTAAACGTTGAACTCTGTTGATTGCGATAAGCGATTGGGAGGGCGGACCCGAAATATATATGTGCTGAGGTTAATAGTTCCGGTGGGTCCGCCATATGGGATTTTCCTTTGAAAACCCAAACCACAACCTTTTATCCAATAAAGAGGAAAACACGGGATAAACCCGCGGCCAACCATAAGATCGGACTTCAAACATTATGCACCTGGGCCTATAGTTATCGCCGGGTCTGCCCATCGCCCCTTCACATATCGCATATCGCTTTGCTGTTGCTGACTACCAATTGCGATTTGCGATTGGGCTCCGGACCCGAAATAGATATGTGTTATGATTTAATAAGGCTGGCGGGTCCTATGTATTATGGTGCACATTATGTATAATCCATGGGCTCCGCTGATTGCGACTTGCGATTGGGAGAAGCAGACCCAAAAATATGTATATTATGGTTAATGATCTCGGTGGGTCTGACAGATCGCGGTGTGCCTCATATACAAGCCTCGAACATCGTCGATTGCAATATGCGATGGGCTCCAAACCCAAAATAAATATGTATTACGGTTAATAATGCCGGCGGGTCCAGTGTATCGGTGTTGATTGCGATAAGCGAAGAGGGCAAGTTATGCATGTTGTAGAGTATTTCTATTATCAAAGCATTGATATATAAATAACGATGCAATGAGAGGTTTTGAGGGTTGAAAAAGTCCCGATGAAGAATATGAATGAAGGGCTAGAAAGGGTTATAGATGAATCATGCGGCATAGATTTATTAAAAGGGGCTTAAACATTAGGAATTGAAGATTTGACTCGGCCAAGAGTTAAAATCCCTAGGATAAAACAGATCATTCAAAGAGGTGAAAGATCAAACTTCTAGGGGATCCATTCAAAATTGCTACCAGGGCAGGTTTTAATAGGGTAATGGTTGTGGCCACAACACTATGCAAAGGATTTAACCTTGGGAGAAAGAACATCTGATGATTGGTCACTAACAAAGGAGGGTTTTACAGAGGATGAGCAATCTTTTGAAGCTATCAAAAGTATGGAAAAGTATCTTTCAGAAGATGAATACTCTGGAGTAAAGGATAAGGGAGAATATCTCTTGGATGAGGAAGGCTGTGACTAATTGCAGCAGAAAGAACTTAGTAATGAAACTATTACAACACAGGGACGATTCCTTGGAGATGAAGTTTAGTTTGAAAAACTAATATGTGAAACAACAATTGAAACTGTTGAGCCTTGTAATTTTCAAACTGACAATTCGTTTATAAATGCAGGGATTATAAGTGATGATGAAATACTTGCGAAGTGTCACAGAGAAATTGCATCGCTGGAATATTTGTTGGGAAATTCAGAGTATGACAGTGTGATTGCAGAGGAAGGAGTTCACTATAGTAGACAAGAGTAGGAAGACATCATTAGAGCAGATGATGTGGAAGAGAGACTAGCTGACAGTCTTAAGAGTTCTTTAGAGAATTCTTTAAAGAGGTTGAAACACCATACTGATGTGCTAACAGAGGAGAAAGAAATAGAGCAACAAACTGAATTGTTGCCAAAGGAAGATAAGGCACAAAAGTATCATGTTTTTTATTTTAAAAAATGTTTTGTGAGTGTAGGTTTAGTTGCAGATACTAGAGGAAATTTGGCACAGATGAGCAGCCAAATAAAGATGAAAGAAGAAGATTTTGTGGAAGAATTTAATCCATGGAATCAAGATGTTCAATTACTGGAGAGAATGCTGGAAAGTCATGATTCAGTGCAGGCAGAAATAATCATAAAAGAGGGTAAGGATGAAAGGAAGGCAGTAAGCGTAGGAGTAAAAGAAAAAGTTGAAGCAAGAGCAAGAGCAATGTCTACAATGGTAGCAAGAGCAAAAGTAGAAGAAAAAGTAAGCCAACAACTACAAAGTGAAAGTAACCAACAATAGTTTGAAGAGTTAGTGGATAACAACAACAACTTGAAGCAAAGAGAAAGAGGAAGAAGTAAGAGGCAGAATATGGACCAGTCCAAGGATGAACTGGAGGCAGAGATTGAAGAATTATGGTAGTTGATGATGAAACAGTCCATGTGGGGGAAATTGATAGCAAAAGGAAGGATGATCAATCAGAACTTGAACCTGATTGACAAGGAGAGGCAGATGAAACAAAATACAACAGACATATAATAGAAACAAAGGTGCAAGGCATTTGGGTAGCTACGAACTAAAGTTTGGGACCCTGGAGGTTTTCTATCAACTTACGAATGCACATGATCAAGAGATCATGAATATCTTCTACTTTGGGAGTCTGATGCAGGAGCATTCAACCCAAGGAAAATCATTGTATTTTAGTAGACATAGGGAGTCATGTGTTTTAGGGAAGTTGGTTTCCTGAGTGTTGAGTTAATGTAATATTTAGGCTTTTGAGTGATTAGAATAGGAATTAATTAGATGATGTGAGGATGTTTGTAAATGCTCTCGAATGAAGGAGAACATGAGTGGTTAATAATGACAAGAGAGTTAGAATTCAATTATAACTCTCAAAGCAGTTTCATGATTTGAGGAACTAGAGAGGATTCTTAGGGATTAATTGCAGTTAGAAGTGGACTTAGAGGACATTTAGGAGTCAGTTCAGTAGATTAAGGATCTAAACCAAAATTAGATCAACAAAACCTTTCTAGTATAAATGTAAGCCTACGGGCAGAGTGTAAGGAGGAGGCCACTGATATTGAAGATCAGGCCTGAGAGACAGAGAGTCTCGATATGTAATCAGTTTTTCATATTTATCAATACAGAGGTTTATCCCAACTGTATATGTGTGTGTTTTACGGGTATTGATAGATTGAATTGTGTGTAAATTCGTAGGTTTTGTAACATAGGTTGTAGGCAAAATTTTTTAGAACACGCAGAGGATAAGAATGATTCAAAGGAATCATAATGGACCATCGAATCCAGTTGAAGGATCAGAGTGAAGCTCTGGAGAGACTACGATGTGAAAATTCGCAGAGGTTAAGCTCAGGAGTGAGTTGAGCAGTGGAAGAGAAAGAATGAAACCCTGAAGAAACCCAAAACCACAAGAAAACATTGAAGAAATAGCGAAGTCAAGAAAAGGGATGAATGGAGAAGCAAGGTGTCAGTACATAGGAAACACTCGATCTCATAGATCAACAATCATCACATGGTTAAAGAGTGTGGAAGATAACCAACGAATAGGTGGTTTCTCGAGACAAAGTGGTATTTCGGGCTGCCTCAAAACCATAAGTGGTAAAAAGGACTAATCACCCGGTTCCATTCAGCAGAGGACACGTAGCACAAGGATGGAGAGAGGAAACCGCTTTATCGGGCGGTTAATCCCCTGTGCTTGTTGTCTACCCAAAATCATTGTAGATTGTCTGATCCACTAAGTGCACATCTACAGTGGGGGACTATCAGGAAAGTTGTGTTTGTTCGAGGAAGACATCAGCCATTGATCTGATGGCGACAGATTAATGGCGGAGATTAATTCGCATCGCAAATGTTAAATGGAGTTGTATTGATGGAGAAGTAATGCGATGAGCGATGGAGCTAACCAGATAAAGTATTGAGGTGTGGTTTTTATACATTTGAGATCTGGAAGGTTGTGTATAATCGCATATCAGAGAAAGCAGAGGAATTCATGTGTAATGTGTTTCGCGGAGGATGCTGATTGCGATGGTGATATAGGGTGCATCGGGAAAAGTGTAAACCCGTGCTAAAGGGGAAAAAGGTATGAATCATATGTTTTATTCTTATTTCCCTTATAAGGGTTTATAATGAGTTAAGCGCTAATAGAAGGTTTTGTGGTTAAGTCTGATATAACAAAGGAAAGTGTGGGGTTTTGTATATATGCAGCTTATCGGTTAATAAAAGGTTAATGAAGGTTTAAGCGGGCTGATTGAGTTCTGATATAAAGGAAAAGGTGGATTAATGATTAGACTTTGTTAGTCTATAAATCATTCTACATGAGACTATTAAAGGGGGCCTAAAACCTTAGTAAATGAAGTTTTAACTCGGCAAAGAGTTAAAAATTCCTGGGACAAATGTGCTTATGCATTTTACATGCATACTGTGGGTGTAAGAGGGGGTAACCCTGCATCAATAAACATGCAACGAGAGGCCATTATGATATGATTCGACCTCCTAAGTCATTTTATGGAAGTGGAACTAACGGAAACACATCATACATACATTCAACATCAGCTACGGGACCCTCACGAACCAATCCAATACTTTAGATAGCTTACCCTTGGGTCCCACTGAACTTTTAGACAACTTATCCCTCAGTTGTTCTCATGATATAGGCATGACAGCGTCCAGAAACCCAAAGTTTCTCTCACAAGCTTGCTTGCTAGCGTCCAGAGACTCATTTAGTCAGTTTTGTGCTAACGTCCCCGGATTTGAGCCACTTTTTTAGACCCAAAGCCTAGGTCACTGCCGAGAAAGGAATGATAAATTAAGACCAGTAAAAGAACATGGAAACAATGATGCAAAAGAAATAGATTAAACAATACCTTAATCAAACCCATACTAGCCATGACAGGAATTTCGTCAAACATATCGCAAGCATGTAATCTACAGGTGTGGCCAACAAAACTAAACATAGGGATCTTGTACTTATCTAAAAATCGCTAAGAACCATTATTCTCTCATGCCATTTTCTACATTACCATCTATTAGACCATAGACACATTATCCATTCATTTACAATTAAAAACATGCTGAGAGTCATACATAGTTGTTGTCATGGAACATACATATAACCAGACATAATAGGGACAAAATATCATAAACATATCAGCCATAAAATCCTCATATACATCAGTACATTTACACATGAAAACCAAGGGAATGAATGTATCATCAATTAATGCAATAAACCAACTGGAGATGGGACTACCACGTTCCACCTGACCGTAGAATGGCTGAGCCAAATCTCTCTTCATACATTCACCCCCATGCCATATTCTAAGCATGAATGTGGGATTCATATAATACACCAAAAGAACCAAAAATGTATGGATTCCACTGGAGTTCTCCACCTACACCATGAGGAATTTGAGTTCCTCCTAGTCTCTCAGGATTTATTGTAATCTACAATCTAATCCAGGGATGACTATGCCCTACACCAAGACACACTCTCCAGGCTTTACCGTACATCCCATCCCAGGACTACTAGGCCTAATGGAGAGAAATCCACCTCTTGAGTTTACCATATATCCTACCATTCATTGGCAAGGATTCTTAGGCCCAGATAGGCACAAAATCCTGGCTTTACTGCAACCCACAGTTCGGTTCAGGGGTTACTAGCCTAGTGGCTTTAGCGTGATCCACAGTTTGTTTCAGGGACAACTAGGCCATGTGTTTGTCATTTCGGAGATCCATCCCACTCAGATTTGAATCCATTCGGCCATCCCACATCAACTAAAGTATGAGAACCCATCTCATCAAGGCTATCTAGAAATGGAAAGGCTAGATTAAAGAACACTATCACATCTGGAAAAACCCATGCCATGATAGAAAGAACCACATGCAATACCATGGATGCAAAATATAGCAAGGATAATACACATGCAAATCGATACCTAAAATGAATCATGTTGTAGCTTCTTGATCTTGCCTTTCCCTACTTTATCTTTGCTTCCTCTTACATTCTTTGTCTTTCTTGCTCCAATTCTAAAGTGGTCCAAGAAAACTCTAAGTGTCCAAGAGTGAGAGAGAGAGAGAATAATGAGAGAGCTCCAAAACTAAACTGATCAAGCTTACACAATGATCCTTAGAAGCCTTTTTATCAATGAAGCCTCCATTTTCTTCAATTTCCATTATTTTCTTTCATTTTCCTCCTCACATGCAGCCTGTGACCTTTTACCATCATTTTCTCCTAATTTCCATTATTTTCATAAATAAATGTGCCAAAAATGCTATTTTTCCTTTCCAAAGCCCTATTCATTACCTTTGCCAATTTCCTTAGCCATAAATAACCAAATAAACACCCACACTAGGATGTCTTGCCCACCATTCATCTTGGAATATGTGTCCCATCAACTATGGTCTCATATATTTTTACATGAGTTTTTTTTGTTTAACCAGGGTTGTTACAAAACCCTCCCCCTTGGGGGAACACTGTCCTCAGTGTTCAATGACACCTATAACCAACAAGACTGCTGAAAACAAAACATATTACCCATGGAACTTTATAACACAGTTCGTTGTATTTACAATGACCACATATACACATATGCACATCTGCTAAACCAGAAAATAAGAGAATACAATTCCCGTATCAATCAACAAGGAAATCCAGAGGCTCACACCTACACCCTCAAAGTAATACTAGGATTCACCTCCTTCCCAGGAAGTCCAAATCCACTACAAATTCAAATATGCATCCAATGTACAGCACTACAATCCTGGACCACTTGTTCCTTCAATGAACAATTACTGACTCATTGTTCCATGGCACACTCCCAATGTGCATCTGATTCCATCTGGCGATGCTAATGACCAAAAAAAATATATCCATGACCTTCGCTTCTCTGCTACACAGTCCCTCAGGAATCCGGTCTCCCCTTCTATGTAGTCACTCACCTTCCAAGCTCTGCTTGCACCCCCATCTTGGGCGATGCATCCCCTGGAAAGGCTTCCTCGCATCAGAAGATACAAAAAAACAAGGCATATCCATGCCTCCAAACCATCATACTGGTCATAGCACGCTCAAGTAAATCAATGGACACTATTGGATACCAGTGTCCCACAATAGCCCTACTCCTGAAGTGATTTACTAGCATACTGTTGCATGTTCCAATTCCTTTCATTGTTGCTGCTAATTCTTGTAATCAATTTCAACCACCCAACCAGGCATGTTCATGCTTCCTGTACCAAGCACATAACTTCCATTATATTTAAAATAAATTGAAATAAACTCACATCATACCTCATTGGTAGCTCATCAATAAGGTACACTTGCAATTATGTTCGCTTCCTACCACAACTAGTCAAACTAACTATTTGATCAAAACATCATGCATAAACTATCACATATGGTTAGCTCAAAACACAACCATCATAGATCAACATCATAAATCACTTGTAACCATCATAAACCAGAATCATAGATCACATATAATCATCATATACCATAATCATAAAATTTCACATGCATACTAAAACTAAATAAAATGTTGATACTTATCCTTTCATCAATCCTTACCTTCTACCTTTTTCTTTATTGCATACACACTTAGGATCGGTTGCCACACCAAACAAATACCCAGTTCCTTCTCCTAAACCATGTGCACGTACACATAGCGTGCATCACACACATATAATCACACATTGCATACAACACCATGCAATACATGCACCTACCCCTGACATATGACACATACATCTACACCCGATGTACAACACAACACAAATACGTATATAGAGTGAAACAAAATGAATGCATATGTCACGATACCATGACTACACAATGCACATACATAGTATCGCATGCCCACAATATGGCATGTACGACATGCACTCAATTCCACATGTACAAAGCACCACCTGCAAAATGTGTGCACAACATCACATGTACATCGCACAACATGTACACAACACCTCATGTACATTGCACCATTGTACAACATGTACACAATACCACATGTACACAGTACCACATGCACATTAGGTACATGACACCACATGTACATGATGCCACATGCATGACATGTACACAACACCACCTGCAAACAACGCCACTTGTACAACATGTACAGAACACCATATGCACATAGTGCCACATGTATAACATGAACGCAACACCACCTATACATAGCACTGCATATCCAACATGTACATAGCATCATATCTACACAAAACTGCATATCCAATTATGTGCACAACACCATATGCAATATTCACACAACACTATTTGTACCATCATGTACATAACACTGCATAAATAACATGTACACACACTATATATACACAACATCTCATGTGCACACATCATAGATGCAACATATACAACGTATACAACATATGCACAATAGTAGTACCACACATCCAAAATCACATTGTCCTTACCAAGAAACCTTGCTTCGAGTGTCTTATCCATGTTTATCCTAGCATGTTGTAGACCACATTGCTTTCATTTCGCTAATGTATCCCTTGGTGTGACCTGTCCATAACATATGCATAAGCATAATACAAGCATACAATATAAATTCATATTCACATGATACTAACCTCATATATTTGTCATGACTACTCTTCCCACTTTATTCCTCATAGCTAGGAACTTCTTCATGTCATTTGTCTTCATACGCAATCATTCCGCCACAAGAATGATTCTTGATGATATATATATATATATACACACACACACACACACACACACACACACACACACATAAATGTTAGCATTAATAATCATGAGCCATGACAACCCTATCAAACATTACATACATACACACCTACATCTATACATATATAAACATCAACATAATCATGATCATTACATAATTACCAAATATCAAGGTCAAGGTTTAAGAGAACTTCCTTTATTCATGCAACATATGCACAACATTAAGAATAGTTGTTCCCAACATAGACAAGGCATTTGATGCCTCAAATCCATTTACTTTAAATTTTTGGTTACCTTTCTCATGACTTTACTGCCACCATCCATTTACCACAATCTAGTCCAACGGACTGTCATAGTCTTACCTTCCACTGCGCTTACTCATTCACATAGATTCATTTGAGTCTTACAATACCTATTGGGTACCACATGACTCTCCTCGAGCTCCATTAATTTCCTCTTTTCCCAAACAATTCCCAAGACTTAAAACAATAAAGGAAAGATCGATAAGAAAACAATAAGAAAACCATGGAAAACCAACAACAATACGACACCACAAACAAAGTGGCATGATCATGCACTAGACATAAAAAAAAAAACTGCAAATCAATCGCAAGAAAATCACAAAAGACCAAAAGCACAAGACTAACAATAGACACCATGACTCAATCCCCATGGTTCCAAGTAATTCCAAAGGAAAACTCAACCTGAGCTTGCTTCAAGGTTTCATGGCAGTCTCTTTGCCATGGAATCTCGTACATCATACCTCCATAAACACATAATTGTTAGTGCATAAAAAAACATAACAATACACTAGATACCTTACCTTGTTGTGCCAAGCACATTGCTTGCAAGTGAGCACATCCATGCCATCTCTCAAGGGACACCAATATTCTGGCAGATCCACCTTTAACTAAAGACTAGCTAATATACATATCAAGTACATGTTCATGAATATAGCAATTATCCACATAATGTCTGACAAGATTAAGGTTAAGAAGACTTCCTGTAGGAAAAGCACTCATTCGTTTGGAATTAGGGTTTCCAAACAGAGTCAAAGGAATTCTTTCACAATTCCTTTCTTTGACATTTTCCTTAATTGAGTGTTACTATGCATTATCACATCACCCAACTGCTAGTGATATAAAAACATCAACTATTACCTTGTCAGGCTAATACCAACATGCTTCATGCAAATTCTCACACATGTCAACCACATGCTCTTAATATCAAGACAATCATATCTATCAATTTGAAATAAACCTTTACCAAGACTAACAGTCATGTCATAATCCATAGTCAACTCATAGTCATTAGACATAACACTACAACTATCACCTATTTACATGTAAGTACATATCAACTATCTTGACACATATGTATTAGTACAATCATCTTAAAACAATGCCATTTCTTCATGCAACCCTATAGACTCATACCCATGTCATGAAATTAATAAAACATTCAAGCAAGATATGAATGCACCATGTCAGATAAATCAACTAGACAACATAATAGGCACCAAACACGCAAACACCAAATAGGAAACATAATTAACAATGAAGCACCTACTATACTGCATAAGCAAACTCATACCTTAGTGTATTTAAGGGGAGGAAATCTTGTCTGCACAATCAATCCAGGTTAGCATGATACAACTTCACAACATATCAACTCAAACATAAATCATGATATCCACAACAGTAACTAACTAACATGTTCAAAACATAAGCTCATAAGCATTTGTTGTTCATGAATAAAAATCAAATATGTAGGATCAACCTATATCACAAAAACATTGCATAAGAAATAAGTCAACACATACATGAACATCAAAACCATAACCAAATGCATAACCATCACACATATGACCAATCCAAATTACAACATCAAGATCTCAATGAAATAACCCTAATCATCAAGTTATCTAACATAAAACAACAAAAACAATGCATACAACCATAGGTTACCATCATTCTTGACTATCTGACTCATGTGCATATGACTATGCTAATCAACTATCATCTATTATGTACGTAACCATAACATCAAAAGACATGTACATAAACCTAATGTATATAACCCTAATGCATATAACAATCCTTAACCTACATACCTACATGCCCAACATACAAACTTGTATGACGACATGCTCCTGCCTCGAGGTCCAATACCGCATCTTCACTTTGATGATTTGCATCTCCTGTTCTGTCTCTGGCATCACATTAGCATCATAACATATCAATATCACCTTGATGACCTAAATTGCATACCATGAGTTCACAAGGCATGTTTGAGCTACTATTCATGCATAGCCATAACCAAGACCATATATGCATACCAACTGCATATAGACATATAACATATGAGTACCAAACCATATACACCTCATTCTAGCTAGAGTCCAGTTATCAATGCATGACCATATCAACTTCACAAACCATGACCTCATGCATGACAACAACAACCATTACGCCACTGTACACATTGCCATATGCAACCATCAACATGCATAAGCAATGCATAATCAACTACACATACGCATGAATGCATGTAGTCGAGCATAAGCGATTGATTCTTGTAACCGACCTACAAGACTAATACATGTAATCAAGCATACAAGAATGCAACCTAACATACAAGGATGTAATCAAGCGAAATACAACATGTAAGCGACATATAACAATATTTAACTAGTCATATACTCATGACGCTGCATTTCACAAAATCAACATCAAGTTCCTCATGACAATCTTACTACAACCATGATCAACATTATGTAATGCAACAAGCACATGGAATGCAAGTGTAAAAGACACACATGCAACTAACATGCATGCATGACCAACACACACCGCCCATCCAGTCTGAGGGGTGAACCATGCTCTGATACCACTCTGTAACACCCTCCTCCCATATCTACCCAAGCAACTGGCCAACCGGGATAAACATGTGATGAGGGGCCACTATGAAATAATTCGACCTCCTAAGTCACGTTAAGGAAGTGGAACCGGCGGAAGCACACCATACAAACATTCAACATCAGCTACAGGACCCTCACGAACCAATCTAATACTTTAGACATCTTTCCGTTGGGTCCCACAGAACCTTCAGACAACTTAAGCCTTAGTCACTCTCATGCTATAGGCATGACAGTGTCCAGAAACCCAAAGTCGCTCTCACAGGCTTACTTTCCAACGTCCAAAGACTCATTTAGTCAGTTTTGTTCGAGTGTCCCTGGGATTTTAGCCACTTTTTCAGGCCCAAAGCCTAATTCACTGCCCAGAATGGAATGATAACTTAAGACTAGTAAAAGAACGAGGAAACAATAATGCAAAAGCAATAATTTAAACAATGCCTTAATCAAACCCCTATTAGCCATGACAGACATTTCATCAAACATGTCACAAACATGTAATCTACATGTGTGACCAACAAAATTAAACATAGGGATCTTGTACTTATCTGAGAATTGCTAAGAACCATTGTTCCATCATGTAATTTTCTTCATTACCATCTATTAGACCATAGACAGATTATCCATTCATTTACAAGTAGAAACATGCTGAGAGTCATATATAGATGTTGTCATGGAACATACATATAACTATCATAATAGGGACAGAATATCATAAACATATCAACCATAAAATCCATATATACATCAGTACATTTACACATGAAAACCAAGGGAATGAATGTCTTATTAATGAATGCAATAAACCAACAGGAGATGGGACTACCACATTCCACCCGACTGTAGAATGGCTGAGCCAAATATCTCTTCAACCATTCACTCATGTGCCATATTCCAAGCATGAACGTGGGACTCATAGAATACACCAAAATAACCAAACAAGCATGTATGCCACCAGAGTCCTCCACCAAAATCATGAGGAATTTGAGTTCCTCATAGTCTCTCAGGATTTAGCGTAATCCACAATCCGATCTAGGGATCACTAGGCCCTACACTGAGACACACTCTCTAGAATTTACCGTACATCTCATCCAGGGATTGCTAGGCCAAATGGAAAGAAATCCACCTCTTGGCTTTATCGTATATCCTGCCATTCACTGGAAAGGATTCCTAGGCCCACTGAGGTAGCCCACCGAGGCACACTACCTTGGCTTTACTGCAACCCACAGTGTGGTTAAGGGGTTACTAGGCTAGTAGCTTCATCATGATCCACAGTCCGGTTCAGGGACCATTAGACCATGTTTTTGTCATTTCGTAGATCCACCCTACTCAGCTTCGAATCCAACCAACCATACCACATCAAATGAAGTATGATAACCCATCTCATCAAGGCTATTCGAAAATAGCAAGGCTAGGCTAAAGAACACTATCACGTCTGGAAAAACCCATGCCATGATAGAAAAGAACCACATGCAATACCATGCATGCCAAATCTAGCAAGGAAAATACACATTCAAATTGATACCTGTAATGAATCCTATTGTACCTGCTTGATCTTGCATTTCCCTGCTTGATCTTTGCTTCCTCTTTCCTTCTGTCTGTCTTACTTCAATGCCAAAGTTCTCCAAGAAAACTCTAAGTTTCCAAGAGTGAGAGAGAGAGAGAGAATAATGAGAGAGCTCCAAAACTAAACTGATCAAGCTTACACAGTGATCCTTAGAAGCCCTTTTATCAATAAGGCCTCTATTTTCTTCAATTTCCATTATTTTCCTTCATTTTCCTCCTCACATGCAACGTGTGACCTTTCACCTTCCTTTTCTCCTAATTTCCATTACTTTCATAAATAAATGTGCCAAAAATGTCATTTTGCCTTTCCAAAGCCTTAGTCATTGCCTTTGCCAATTTCCTTAGCCATAAACAACCAAATGAACACCCACACTAGGATGTCTTGCCCATCATTAAGCTTGGAATACATGTCCCATCACCCGTGGTCTTATATATTTTTCCATGAGTTTTTTTTAACCAAGTTTATTAAAATTTTGGGTGCCCCCGGGTTTCTCGATGGTGCTGAATCCATTTCCACCATCAAAAAAACAATTTGAACACTCTAGCATTTTGATTTTTTTTTATTATTATCAGATTCCAATAAGAAATCTGTCATCCGGGCAAATTTGTAATCTTCGTAGATAATGCCCCTTAAGCATAGTGTAAAATTCAAGCAAGAAATTTGTCGTCTATGTGAATTTGTAGTCTCCTTAGACAACACCCCTTAAGCATAGTCTAAAGAACCCACAAGTTAGCTCGGAAAGGAATGGAAATTCTGGGAAGATTGTGATCAAATCAGGGAGATTTTTTTGAAAATTTGGGTTACAGCTATCAAACTTCAGGATTTTGGGTGCCCCAGGGGTTCTTGATGGTGTTGAATCCATTTCCACCATTAAAAAAACGATTCAAACACTCTAACATTCTAATTTTTTGAAAAAAAATTACCGTATTCTATCAAGAACTCTGTCATACAGGAAAATTTGTGGTCTCCGTAGACAATGTCCATTAAGCGTAGTCTAAAGAAACCACAAATTAGCTAGGAAAATAATGGAAATTCTGACAAGATTATAACAAAATTCGGCATAAATTTTTAAAAATCTGGGTTACAATTGTCAAACTTCAAGATTTTGGGTGCCCCAGGGGTTCTTGATGGTGCTGAATCTATTTCCACCATAAAAAAATGATTCAAACACTCTAACATTCTGGTTTTTTGAAGAAAAAAAAAATACTAAATTCCAGCAAGAAATCTATCATCTGAGCGAATTTGTAGTCTCTGTAGACAACGCCTTATAAAATATATTAATCCTATAAGTAAATTTATATATTAAATATTTTAAATTTAATTAATGGTAAGTTTTAGTTTAACGATTTCCATTTAATTTATCAATCATTCACCAAGAAAATTAGAAAAAAAATTAAAATATCAAAAATAATTATATTGATGTTCTTATCCTTGATGCAGTAAAGAATAATCTATATCTGATAGTGGGCATTACGATGAATTAAAAAAAAAATGTTTAATTTTTCTATTCAGAAATTTCTTAGATTCACAGGTTTGAATTGTAAAGTCTCTGCAATTTAAATGGCAGAACAAAATTTCAATGTGCTAAATCCACGTATAAAATTTCACCCAAATAAAATAAATAACTTCACAACCAAAACCTGCATGTTTAGATAACCACTGAACTCCATCTTTATGTTTATATAGCCATTAAAATCCATCATTATTTCATGTAGGAAAAAAAAGCATGTTTGGGAGTCGGACGATTTTCAACGGCAATTGTATTCCAGGCTCATCGCTAATGGCGATAATTATTTCTTAGTATAGTCCCAGAACGTGAAAACTTCACATCGGTCCCAGTCTGGGTAAGACTCTATTCCCTACCTCTTGATTATTGGCAACCTGAATCATTAACTGCCATAGGCAATAAGTTAGGTAGGTTTATCAAAGCTTCAGAAGCTACTAGAAGAGGAAAACATACTTCCTTTGGTAGGATATGTGTGGAAATGGATCTATCAGGAGCTCTTCCAAATGGGGTGATACTGGAAGTTTTTGATGAAGAATGGACTGAAATGGTGGACTATGAGCATATTCCGTTCAGTTGTCATAGATGTCATGAACATGGGCATCTTCTCAGAGACTGCCCTCTTGGCAAAATGGAGAATAATAGAAAAACTAATACAATGAAAGACTCAGACAGCTTTCACAAGGTGGTCCATAAAGGAAAAGGTGGAAAAATAGGGCA
Source organism: Pinus taeda (assembly GCA_000404065.3). Taxonomy (NCBI): domain Eukaryota; kingdom Viridiplantae; phylum Streptophyta; class Pinopsida; order Pinales; family Pinaceae; genus Pinus; species Pinus taeda. Next base: position 120,878 of record APFE030783972.1, on the reverse strand, counting down.
AAAGTTGCAAAAAAAGGATGAACATCAAGGTAGGCAGAACCAGTTCCAAGTTCTAGTAGAGGACGAAGAAAGAACAACGGAAAATCAAGCAAAGGAAAGGAGTACGGGTGAGAAGGAGAAGGAAAGAAACCATGAACAATCATAGGTAAATGATAAGCAAAAAGGAATAATGATGAGTGATACAGAACTAGAGATGGACCAAGAAATGACCCAAAGTGAAATGGATCTAGAGGAGACTGAATTACAGGAGATTCTAGAAAGAGAAAACCTAGATCTGAAAGGGTTCTTAATTCAAGGAACATTTGTTGGGGTTGAATCGTTACCCCAGGAAGAGCTCAATAGAATACAACAACTGTATTTATGGAAAACTCAGGAAAAGGGTTCGGAGAAGGAAAAAAACAGGAACAAGCTGAGTAGCGAAGGAGTGAAGACGATAAAATCTACTCCGGGATTAGCACCCAGAAACCCAAGAAAAAGAGAGGCAAAAAAAAGCAGAATGAGCTATTGATGGAATGTGGAAAGCTCATGATAGATTCGTGTAAGATGAAAGATCTTACCAGCTACTCCTTCAAAAATATTTAATGATGAAGTTCATTTCTTGGAATATTAGAGGTCTAGGAAGTAAAAGAAAGCAGAGTTTGCTAAACAATAGAATGAAACAAGCTGCTTCAGATATAATTTTTATCCAGGAAAAGAAATGTTCCATTCAAAGGTTAAGACAACTTCATAGAAAGTGGCTCAATAAATATGAATATGTAGAAGTTGAAGCGGAGAATACAACAGGAGGTATTCTCAAGCTCTAGAACCCCCAAAGAATTGATTTAATTGATGTTGAAGCTGCAAGGAATTATTTATCAATAGTGATTCAGCCTGTTAGGGATAGGAGTACCTATCTAGTCACAAAAGTGTATGGCCCTCAAAGAATAGAAGTCAAACTCAAGTTTATAGAATCCCTAGCGTATCTCAGGGAAATACATGCTGGAATACCCTGGATCCTGGGAGGGGATTTTAATATGATAAAATCACTTTCTGAAAAAAAAAGGTGGAACCAGAGCACTTAGTAAAGACTCCTTAGCTTTTCAGATAACATGAAACTAGTGGATGTTGAAACAATTAATGACCTCTTCACCTGGAACAACAAGAGAGGAGGAGAGTCTCAGGTAGCATCCAAGTTGGACAGATTCATTATGTCTGAGGATCTCATGCTTTTAGATAAGGATATAACAGCTAGTGTTCTTCTAGTAGGAGGCTCAAATCACTGGCCAATTCAAATGGAGATCCAGGGTATAGGTACCCCTGGAATAGACATTTCAAATTTCAGAATATTTTGATTTCACACCCAGATTTCATCAGTAATATTGAAAAATGGTGGGCGGAAGATCTACAGATTCAGGGATCTAGAATGTTCATGCTTCATAAAATATTAAAGCACATAAAAATAGGGCTCAAAGATTGGAATAAGAAGAACTTTGGCAATATTTTTGCAGAAAATAAATTGGTGGAAATTAAAATGCAGGCACTCAACCAAGCTATGATCTCGGAAGGTTTTAATAAAGACAAAAATGATCTAGTGGAGAAATATCATCAATATTGGGAAAACTGGTGTAAAAGAGAGGAAATTTTTTGGAGACAAAAATCTAGAGTCCAATGGGTAAAAGAAGGGGAGTGTAACACTAGATTTTTCACAGATCCACCATGGCAAATAGCGCACACAACAGAATATCTTCAATAAAAAAAGAGAATGGAAAACTTCTTCAATCCCATGAAGAGATAGAGGTTGTGTTGGTTCAACACTTCCGTGAAATAGCCCAGGAAAATAATCTAGATAGAGAACATTACATCAGGGAAGTAACTAAGCATATACCTAAGTTGGTGACTAGAGAGGACAATTTCAATCTCAACAGACCAATGACGGAAGAAGAGGTCAGTGAGGTTCTCAAAGACATGCAGAATGGCAAAGCACCAGGCCTGGATGGCTTCAATGTAGACTTCTTTAAAGCTTGCTGGAATATTGTAAAAGAGGATATGAATGTTGTGGAAGACTCCAGGATGAACAGAACCATTTTGCGAGCGCTCAACACCTCCTTCATCTCCCTGATCCCTAAACAGGAAAATGCACAGACACCAAATAGGTATAGACCCATAGCACTTTGCAATGTGATCTACAAAATTATGTCCAAGGTAGTGGCCAATAGACTCAAACCTCTGCTTCCTTCTCTAATTTCGAGGGAGCAATTAGGTTATGTTGAAGACAGACAAATTATGGATAACATTATTCAAGTGCATGAAGTAGTGCACTCATTAACCAGCACAAGGAAAATTGGTATGATCTTGCAACTGGACATAGCAAAAGCTTACGACAAAGTGAACTGGACCTACATCAGGAATATGCTAAAGGCTTTTGGTTTCGATCACATCCGGGTAGGATGGGTCATGGCCTTGGTCACCTCTTCTAGCTTTTCAATATTGGTTAATGGCTCTCCTTCTGAGATTTTTATTCCTTCCAGAGGGCTGAGGCAGGGGGAACCGCTTTCTCCCTTTCTCTTCATTCTCATGATGGAAGGTCTTGGAAGATTTATCAAGCATGCCAGAGTTATGGGTAAAATTCAAGGTCTCACTCTGAAGGAGAATGGTCAGGCTTTGACACATCAACAATTTGTAGATGATACCATGTTACAAGGTATCCCCATTGTCAAAGAGGCACGGGCGTTCAAACAAATATTTAATGACTTTGCCATGGCCTCAGGTATAGAAGTCAATCTCTCCAAATCCAAAATATTTTTATTTAATACCAATATTGCTATTCAGAAAAATATCTCCAGAATTTTAGGCTTTCAGAGGGATTCCCTCCCTTCAAAGTATTTAGGAGTTCCTCTAACTGCGAAACCCTTGCACAAGAGTATTTGGGAACCCTTAATCACCAAAATGCAGGACAAAGTCAGAAAATGGACGAGCAAATCTTTAAATCTGGCTGGCATACTAGTGCTGAAAAAGGCGGTGCTCTAATCAATTCCAATTGTCATGCTTTCAGCGCTACCTGCCCCCATAGGAGTCCTGCAACAATTTAGAAACATCCAAAGAGACTTTCTCTGGGGCAGGGAGGAAACTAGGAAAAAATGGGACTTGGTCTCTTAGGAAAACATTTGTAAACCCAAGAATCATGGGGGCCTAGGCTTATATGACCAAGAGATCCTAAGTAAGGTTCTAGGGGCCAAAATCTAGTGGCGTTGGGTTAAAAATTCCAAGGCGCAATGGGCAAGCATATGGAAAGAAAAATATTCCAGCTCTTGGCAGCATACTGATCTCATAAGGATGTCTGGTAACATAAAGGGCTCTGCTATCTGGAACAAAGCCTGGGAGAATAGAGGTTTAGTTCAAAGAAATAGATTTTGGGAAATCAGAGAAGGAGACCTAGCTCTTTCTGGGAGAACAAATTTCAACAAGAGCCAATATTGTTAGAAGAGGATTTTTTGAACCTGAAGCATGAAACTGACACCCAAGACTTAAAAAGAGTGAAATATTTTTGGGATAATAACCACAATAATGGAAAATGGAGGATATGTAAGAATATAGATTGCAAGAATGATAGAATACTGGAAACAAAGGCAGAGGCTCTTGGGAAAATGTTGGATCAAAGGAGGATCTTAGTTTCTGAAGGGCATGACCAACTCAGATGGGGAAACAACAATGAAGGCATCTTCAACATCAAGGAAGCAAAAAGTATTCTCCTTGAGCTGGTTTCCCAGGCTCCAAACCAAACCTGGCTAAACCTTTGGAGACATCAAGGTTGGATGAAGATCAAACTCTTCATGTGGTTGGTTCATCACAGGGAAATCTTGACTTGGGACAACATTAGACAGAGAGGCGAAAAAAAAGCTTGATAGTATTATATAAGAAATATAATTGCAAAATATTACATCATATGTTGAGAATATAAGACCAGTCAATATACAAAAACAAAATTTGCAGCATAGGCTGAACCAAAAGATGGTCCCCAAAAATGGGCCTAATAACACTGAATGTGACCGCATTATGCCTAGGATGGAGATATTATGGCCTCAATAGGACCATGGAGGCTAAAATTCAAACATCTATGTTGCAGAATAATATTGGATCACTTTAACCATCTGTAGAACTAATCCGTGGCAAAATTCAAAATACAAAATATAGTAAAACTTGTAAGACATACCTGGTATTCTGCTTATGAAAAAAGGTTATGTACCAGGGAGAGAGAATTCCTATATGATGAATCTTTCAGCTTCAAATGTTACCTCCATATTCTAGATGCCCGGACAGGAGATCAGACCTTTCTTGGATAAACTGTCAGCTTCTTCATTTTGAGTTCTGTAGGTATGACTAATAAAGTAATCTTCTGACTGCCTCAATAGAGATGAGATTCGATCCATCCAGCCCATAAGATGTTGTTCCTTGATATGATGCTTCCCAGAGACATGATCGATAATAACTTTTGAATCTCCCCAAATCTGAAGTGATTGAATATTAAGATAATGGCATATGAATAGTAGGTCAGCAAGAGCCATCGCTTCTGCTTTGATATTTGTACCCTTTCCTCCGTTCCAGAAAATTTGATATTGCAGATTATCCTCCATGATAATATGAACCCCACATCCACAAATATCATTTTGCGTTGCCCCGTCGAAGAAAGCCCTAGGAAAAACCATGTGATCTGGAGGATGACCTGATTGATTTGCCTTGTTATTTTTAGCACATTTTACTGGGATTGAGTCAAAAAAAGATACTATATTATCATAAACAACCGAGAAATGATGTGATCTGCCCTGAAAAATACAATAATTCCTCCACTTCCATATAAACCAGAGAGCAAGAAGAATGATAAGCCTCCATGATGCCTATTGCCTGCTCCACCAAATAAAAGCCTCTTTTATAGAGGCATGAAAAGTATAGGGAAACTGAAAAGAGTAGCAAGTGCATGCCACAATTGCTGAGATAAATGACACTAAAAAAAATATGGAAATTGTTTTCATCTGCCGATTTTTAAGCATAACAATATCCACCTATCCAATTTCTCTTTTGTAAATTATCCCATGTTAGATTTCTGTTGTGGAAAACTATCCATGAGAAAAGAATAATTTTTTGAGGACACACAGTTTTGCAAAAAAAAAAGATTGATCATATTTATGACTTATAAGAATGGTGTAAATATCCTTAACACATACGGATCCCAATTTAAATTTACCATTCCATAGGAGGACATAATATTCATTAAAACCTATAATAATACATTTATATTTGAAATGTTTTTACTTAATTTTAAAATAACCTTAATTTTTAAATATTTTTTCCTTTTCCAATTTCTTAATATTCTCAGCATGATTTACGCTTCTTCGACGTGTTATCTGCTTGTAATTCCTCTGCAAATTTTAATTTTATGCACTATCTAGTTGTGACTGTTCCAATTCTCTTTTGGTAGAGGTCTCTTTAATGGTGGTTTTAATATGTTGGAAATTTTGGGGGGCGGGTGGCGCGGTGGAGGTGATACATTGACTTTAAAACATAACTGTAAGTTAGATATGTCTTCGAGTGTGTGATTTCATTGTCTGGAAACCATGTTGAGAGGTATTTAATTAGAATAACATTATTCATAAGGAATTAAATATAATTTTTTTTTTTTATATTAATAATATTTTAATTAATTTTGGAAAATTAAAATATTAAAATTAATATTATTGGATTTTAGCAAAATATTTGATAAAATCTTGTTTTATTTAGTAAAATATAATTTTTTTGATTGAAAAATTTTAGGGTAATTATTAGGTTTTTTTTTCCTTTAAATTAAAATGTCTAATAATCGTTAAATATGTGTTTATTTTATAAAATTATTTTTACAAATGGTAGAATATCTAGGTTAGTGTTCTATTAAAGGAGAATGGATTATAATGCCTCTTTTTAATCCCCAAGTTTTGTAATTGTATTTAAGATTGATAATGTTGAGATCACTAACATGGATACTTTGATTGACTTCAGTTTGATGTAAATATTCATTTTAATTTAATATAATACCAAAACTAAAGAGAGGGAAGCTTCTTTGTAAGGTGGATTTGGGAAGTTCCTTATCTTTCCTAAATTAATGTTCTTGTTTTCTGGATTTGGTAGGTGAACTACCCAACTGCCACTAATTCCGAGAAGAATAGGGAGGTGGTATTGAACTGCTCTAAGAGCATGGGCTACTTATCCATCTAAGAGACTTTTGATTAACAAGTTAGCTCAAGGAGGGACCCTAAATTCTCATCCTCAATAACTATGCATGGGAGGTAGAGGAGGAGAGAAGTGGTGTGTGAGGTTGAGTAGATTGTGACAAAGAGATAGCATCAAAGAGACAATACAATGCAAAGTCTATGTGAACTAGAGAATATGGTCCAGTAACCCAATGGAATTCATGAGAAAAAATTGAACCACACGTGAGGCTATGAGTGTGACTCTAAAAAAGGGGTTACTAAGAACCCATTGGGTCACAACAGGCCTATGTGCGGTTTGTGATTTTAACTAAATTAGCTAAGGAAATCACTAAGGAAGTCCTCAACTTGAGTTAGAGAGCCAAGAGCAAATTTCAAGTGGTTTTTTTATTAAAGCACATAAGGCACTAAGAAAAAGGAAAAGCACCAAGGGACTATTAAATTAGTGAAGGGATCCATTTTTTGTTGTGCAAGCCCATGATGGCCATAATTTGTTGTGATATTAGCCCCTAAATCAACAACTAAAGAGAAAAATATTTACTCTTGTAAGTGAAGGAGAGTAGCCTTCATGACCTCTACCCTAAATTTCAATTCTTTAAATCCCTAACACCATCTTTCTCTTAATGCATTAGATCTAGCTATAGTGTGGCTAGCTATAAGAAAGACTGTAGTGTAGCTGAGCATATGGTTGGGTGGAGATTGACTCTCCCTTCTTCAATTTTCAACAAACTTAAGTGAAAATAAACAATTGCATCCTTTTCCCTGCTAATGAAATGAAACTATTGTTTAGTATTTTATGGTTCATGTTTTGTTGAATTTTTATGTATGTTTGTGATAATGAGTTGAAATTTATGGTGATATTTTACTAAGTATGTTGTATTGATGATATGGATCAATGTACATTGTGTTTGTTTACTAGTTGTTATTTCTAATGTGAATGAATCCCATATATAAACGGCTTCCTTGAGGAATGTTTCTTATGATGAATATGAGATGTATGATTTGTGAAGTATGATGCATAATTGATTTGATCTTAAGGCTCTTCTTGTACTTTGTTAGTATGAATGGCCTTTCCTAAGCCAATTGTGGGATAAAAAAAATTGTGATAGTATCCTTGTCTTGATGAGAAGACTTAAAGGTTATTCTTTGCTTATGGGGACTTTGTTCCTTTGAAGTTAAGCCATGATGTGAGCCTCTTTGTTTGTAATTTTTGGAGCTTGAAATGTGAAGTTATAGTACTAAAGGAAAGAGAAAAAATTCACTTAAATAGGTGAAGTAATGGTTTTTCCATGGGTTATCTTTGGCCTTCTTTAAGAAGTAGCAAGGTTGTGGCTAGTGGTTTGGATGCCTTTATAGGCTTTTAAAGACTTATGTATCTCCAAAATCCTTATGGGGAAATATTTTCTCTATCAAAGTCATTTTCAATGCTTAAGAAAGCTTACAAAACTCTCTTTTGGAAGCCTATTTTTCCTTGGAAAATTTTGGGGATTGAAGTTTCAAAAATTTGGGGATGGAAAGCTTTAGCCTCATCCCTTGGTCACATGGCCCTACAAGAACTATGACCAAGAGCTAGCTAGCTTGGATTTTAGGAATTTTAGCTATTAACTATCAAGTTATCAAGCTATCAATCCTTTATTGTTATTAATTCATCAATCTAACATCGTGGATCCCCTAATTCTAACTATTCCCAAATTGTCTACAAACTAATGGGAAGTCCTTCCATTCACCCATCGGGTAGGACCTATCAAGTATCATCCTATTGGTTATAGTGCTTCGGCAGATCATTTACTAGGGGACCACATTGTGCCAAAATCCCTAATAATGATAGAACTTGACAAGTCTGATGATTGCATGATAATTTCCCATCAACTATTGGTCTTTTGGAGATTAGATTTTGAATGACTAGCTATCAAGAGAATGGGATCACTATGTTGGGTTTTCCCTCCCAATAATAATGTACCCCAAAAATATTGTTAACTATAAGAAACTTGTTTTCTCTCTAATGGCTATACCTTATCGTCTTATCGATTGTTGGGGTATCAGGTGCCTACTATTGGGAGTTTGGGACTTCACTATTAAACTTTCCTCTTGATACTACTAAAAATCGTAAGATCTTGATGTGGCATGTTAAGATGGTATATCATGTTGTGCCATGCTTGCATGGTAAGTGTTAACATGGTGAAATGAGATGGAAAAATGTTGCCACCTATAAACTACATACTAGCTTATGTGGCATTCTACAATGATGACATATGGACAAAAGGATTGCTACATGACAATGGTATGGATGTTAATGTGGAACTTGGAGAATATACTTTCAAATGTGTATAACATTGTGTCCAAACCCCAAATTTAGAACAAATTTACATTGTTCGAAAGCTCTTGATGAGGGGAACAAGATGGTGGTCTCCAAAAACAGTTTTAAAGTGATTGAGTAAATATCAATTTTGAATGCCCCATCTCCCTAAATTAACCTTGGAGGTTACATATAGATACCTCTTATCCCCTTACTCCAACATTAAGGGACTGAGTACATTTCAATAAGCATCACACTATGGAGTACCCATGATATTAAGACTCCAATATAAGCACAAAATGCTCCCATAATGCTAAAACTCAAATATAATAATAGAATCACCCATAATGGGTGTTTGAATTTGTTAGCATTGTATACATCTCCACTCACATCATGCAATATTTCACTTTGCACACTTAATCCTAAAGTATGAACACTAAACCCTAAAGTTTAAAGGTTGAGAGTCACACGATATTTCCACACCTATGGGTGATTGGTACACTATACAAAACACTAAACTATGGGGATAGAGTAATCAAATTTAGGGAGTTTTTAGTTGTCCAATATAAATAATATAAATTACTTTTCTTGCTTGAGTGAGAGAAATAGCAATTTTATGTTTCATTTTGAGATTTTATAACTACTTTTTTTTGGTGTCGGTACATTCATGATAAATCTAATTTTTATAAAATGAGTCTATTTATTAGTTTGATTATATAATGGATTTATTTTTTGGTTGGATGTGGAAATGCCAAAAGTGTGGTTACCAAGGCTATCATGGGTTCAATAAATTCATTCATGAATTTAAGTGCTACTAGGTTTGGGCCTTTTCAAGTGTTAGGTTGTAGGTAGAGGCATGGATCCCTCTTACTTGTCAAAAGATTATAAATTTGTTAAAAATGGATGTGTTGTGTATTATTATTTCTTGAAATGTTATAATCCTCCCAAATTCCTATTTAGAAACTTTTTCAAACTTGTTTTATTATTTATAAGGTCCTTTTTTAATCCAGATTATCATGTTGAAAGTTGAGATGGATTATTCCTCTTCAAAATACATTATAGATAATGAGCTTGACCTAGTTACTTGAACTTTTTGAGAATGGTTCAACATGATTCGTAAAATATTTGGAATTACATAAATTGTGAATACACGTAATTGCACCAAATTATTGGCTAGGTTTGCAATAAGAATGAACATGATTGAATATGTTTGATATTTCCAAAATATTACAAAACATGTTGAACAAAAAACTTATTAACAAAAGAATTATTTTATATTCGCAACACAAAAATAGCAAAAACACATAAAATAGATGATATTAAAATTATGGATAAACATAAATATCAAATGTTATATGAAATACAATTTTAAGTGCTCCTTAAATTTATATGTTGGATCAATAATCACATGCCCAAAAATGCGCTCTGCAAGTATGGTGCCTAGATCTATCGATGGAGTGAAGGTATGGCACTGTAGTCGGTTGCCTGGGTCCCCAATGTGGGTCCTTGACCCTTCTGTTTGGGATTGGCCCTCCCTTCCTGCTTATGTTGGTTGGCTTTCGCAGTGTTCCGGCCCTTGCCGAATGTGTCTTCGGTCGTATGTGGATCTTCCGCAACTTGCCTTGTTGGTCCTAGGGTTGGGTGTGCTATGTCGGAACCATCCAAGGAGGCATCACTACTAGTAGAGATAGCCACATTCAATGTTTTGGTGGCCTCTGCTCCGAAGCTCTGCAAGTAGGGGATATCTAAGTTTGTGAAGAAAGCAACAAAGATCCCCAAGATAGAAATATGTGCCTCGCAGGCCCGCTCTCACGCCCTACAGGTTACTGACAGGGGTCTTATTGGCTAGTTCATGGGCCTTTGGCGATACCCTTGGATGGTAAAGGCCTGGGTTGAAAAGAATTGGAATTCTCTTATTAAAGGTGTTGCCATCTCCTCCTTCTGTGGTAAAGGCTTTTATAATTTTTATTTTGAGAATAGATTGGATCAAGTTTTAGTGTTAAGGAGTGGTCTGTACTTTATGGGGGCTCCAGGGCTCTACCTGAACCACTGGAGTCCCGAATTCAACCCAAAACGTGATGTTCCTTCGTTGGTTCCGGTCTTGGTGAAGTTGCCTTACCTTCCCCTTCATTGTTTGAATGATGCGACCTTCACACTCATTGGGAACTCCCTTGGGAGGTACATCGATTGCTCTGAACCAAAGGATGGCCTCTTCTTATGCATGAGGATTTGTGTGGAGGTGGATTTAGAGAAAGTTCTCCTGATGGCTGTCATTTTGTGTATGGATAATTGGATGCATGTGAAAGAAGTTGACTATGACCAACTACCTTTCAAATGCAAGTTGTGTTAGGAATATGGGAATTTTGCAAAAGGTTGTCCTAAAGGTGTAGATTCTTTAGAGAAGCAATCTGGGGACCCTAAATATCAATGGCAGTAGGTCAAGTGGCCTAAGCCTTCGAAGTTTTCGGCTCCCGTCAACCCCCTAGGCTCTGTTCCAGTCTCTAAGGTGGCTGAGCTTGCCCTTCCCTTGGGCACGCCTATTAGGGGCGACCTTGGTTTGGTGTCAGAGAATTGTTTTGGGATCTTGGAAAATGTTGCTATTATAGAAGGATATATACCCCCCCCTTCCTCCTCTCAGGAGGACCCAACCCCTTGGTCTGCTCCCTTGGATCATCACCCAAAAAGTCATAAGGATTCGATCTATTTCCATGACATTGATAGTAATTTTGATGAATCATCGGAGGAAAAGGAAGACGTGGTTGTATTCCTGGCATCTATTAAAGGTACATAGCCTTCTGTGCAACTAAGCTCTATAGATGACAAACCCGAGAGTGCAAGAACAAAGCATCCAGACAGAAAAGGGAAGAAAGTAGGAAGAAAAACAAATAAGGAAGTCAGAAGGGAGAAAATCGAAAAAGACAAAGAGCTGGGATTCCAACACACTATTGCTCATCAACTAGCATGTGTAGGGAATAAATAAGGGGGAGGAAAAAAAGGAAATAATATGGGCTCTGGAAAGGGGACGGGGAACTTAAAAGAGTGATTAATGAATATCGTCTCTTGGAATTGTAGGGGACTGGGATCAGTAAAAAGTAATGGAAGTGAAATCCCTAATCAGAAAAGAAAGACCAGAAGTCACCCTCCTATAGGAAACCAAGTTGGATGAAGAGTCTCTCAACTCAATTAAAATTAAGTTTTGGAGTACTAGCAACCTGGAAAAATTCAGTTCAAGAGGAGAATTCGGTGGCCTCTGCACACTGTGGAATACGACGAAACTCCAACTGGTAAGTACCCTAAAAGAAACTCATTGGATAACAACTATTTTTAATGTTAAATAGAAGTAGCAACTCTTCACATTGATCAATGTGTACAAGCCCACCCACATTTCGGAAAAACAAGAATGTTGGAAATCCTTGATGGAGTTAAAAGATACAGAGTTTGGGCATACTTGTATTATTGGAGGAGATTTCAACACAACTATGGGAAATCATGAAAAAGGAGGGGGATCAATTATTCATGACACCCAACAAGAACATATGGAGGACCTCATTTTAACTCTAAATATCTTTGATGTAAAACCCCAAAAATTTATGTATACATGGACCAACAAAAGAGTTGGAGTGAACTATATTGCGTCCCAGTTGGACCGTTTCCTAGTTGTTGACAATCTCGTAATCCTAAATTACAACCTCAAGTCCTCCATCTTCCCATGGTTCGGTTATGACCACTGGCGGATAAGCTTAATTATCTCCCAACCCTTAGATCTTGGCCCAATCCCCTTCCACTACTCTCCCCTATGGCTGGAAGCCACCAATTTCTTGGAGTTGGTTTCCCTTGTTCAGGCTGGATTGATGGAAGCCCAATAACCATCTTGGAGTCCAAGATTTGCCAACTGAAAGGTGACATTAAAAAGTAGTTAAAGGAAAACAAATAAGAAAATAGCATTAAAGAGATCGAAGAAAAACTTGGTGTAATCCAAGGGAAAATGGAATCAACATTGGTTCAAGAATCATATTTCCATAAGGAATCAAACATTTTTAAGACCCTCGATACAAACCTTAGAAGGGAAGAGGAGTATTGGACACTAAAATATAGAAATAACTGGCTTAGGGTTGGGGACAAGAACACAAATTTATTCCACAAAAAAGACAATTTCAGGGAAAAAAAACAATATAACTCAGATAAATCATGGGGGGAGACTATTAAGAAGTTTGATGAAATCAAAAGAGAAGAAGTAAAGCATTATGAAAATCTATATACAAGGGACCATACTTGGGATATTTCTAGTGAAGAATTATTTCTTGAGAATATCCATGTGATAGTGTCGGAGGAGCGGAATCGCTCTCTAATTTCCCCACCGATGGTCGGGGAAATTCAAAAGGTGATTTTTCCTTCCCCCCTAATAAGGCATCGTGCCCGGATGGATTCTTGGCTAGCTTCTATCATTCCTTTTGGGATGTTATTAAGAACGACCTTTTCATATTGGTGGGATACTCTTTCAAACGTTTTGCTATTGGGGGTGGCATTAACTCTTTCTTTCTGGATTTGATCCACAAAGAATCGAGTCCCTCCACTTTCTCTAGATTCCACCCAATATCCCTCTACAATGTCTCCTAAAAAATATTCTTGAAGTTGTTGACATTTCATCTTAAACTTGTATTTCCCTCTTTGTTCTTTGAAAACTAGGGGAGTTTGTTCCAAGTACGCAAATCTTTGATAATATTATCCTAATCCAAGATGCTTTAGATTCTAGCTGGCGAAGGGGAGACCAAGGGATGATCATTAAGCTGGACATGGAAAACTCTTTTGACCAAGTAAGACATGGATTCCTGATAAAAGTCCTTTAAAAATTATGGTTGGATGAGACTTTCATTAGATGGATCAATGTTTGTATTCCTTCTCCTTAGATTTCTCTGTTGGTTAGTGGCAGGGTGGCAAACTTCTTCAAATTTTCAAGAGACTTTCATCAAGGGTGCTCCATCTCCCCTTTTTTATATATCATCATGGATGATGGCGTGAGTTGGAAATTGGAACAATAAAGAGCTACCCTCAACCGCCTGAGCATAAGATATAAGGAAGGCATCAAAATCATAAATCATGGGCACTTCGCAGATGATACTATTTTGATGGGTGAAGCCTCGATCACAATCGCTCGATGATTCAATAAAAACTTAGATAGATTCCTCAGCGTGTCCGGGGGAGCCACTAATAACAGCAAAAGCCACATCTATAGCTGTAACATCTCTAGACATAAGGAAAAAAATATTGAAGAAATCTTGGGGTTTGAAGCAGTCCATGAGTGGAAAGAATTCAATTATTTAGGGATCCCTATCTGTAGGTTTTAACCCCATACAGAAATTACCTGCATACAAATTCTAAATCACAGGAAAAATAAAAATGCAAGAGAATAACATATAAAACACATATACACAGAGATTTCCCACTGGATCCCAAAACCGGGACTACCAGCTTGATTTTTCATTATGTTCCTTTCAATGTTACAATACATATTTATACATGCCAAAGCATCTAATACCATGCACCGAAAAACCATCGCGTCCAAAAAACATGTGCGAAAATCATGCAAAAAACCATAGGTGGGTCCGCCCAACCTAACATATGGTCCAAAACCAAATTTTTCCGGGTGCTGCCCCAGACCCCATAAAGTGGGGTTACGGTACCCCTCAAACCCCCTGTTAACTATGTGGAAAGAATATAACACAACCCAATAGACCTCATTCATGACAACAATCATTACTCCATTTTACACATTTCCACATGCAACCATCAACATGCATAAGAAATTCCTAATTAACTACACATATGCATGAATGAATGTGTTGAGCATAAGCGATTAATTCTTGTAACCAACCTACAAGACTAATAAATGTGATCAAACATAAAAGAATGTAAGCTAACATACAAGGATGTAATCAAGCTTCATATAATCATGTAACTAGTCACATTCTCTTGACGATGCATTCCACAAAATCAACTTCAAGTTCCTCATGATAACCTTACTACAATCATGATCAATCATTATGTAATGCAACAAGCACATGGAATGCAACTGTAAGAGACACACATGCATTTGACATGCATGCATGACCAACACATTAACCCAAGGAGAGCACAACCACGCTCTAATATGACTCTGTGGTATCATATATGATCCAAAGAGAGCGCAACCCACTCTGATACCAATCTGTAACACCCTCCTCCCACGTCTACCCAAGTAACCATACCAATTGGGTAAGCATGTGACAAGAGGCTACTATGATCGGATTCGACCTCCTATGTGACCTTAAGGAAGTGGAATCAACAAAACACATCAACCAACCTATCCACGCCAATGATAGAACCCTTAGGAGACATGTTAGCCACTCAGACATCCTGTCCCTAGGTCCCACTGATGTTCTGGACATCTTAAGCCTTAGTCGCTCCCATACTATAGGGAAGACAATGTCTAGAAAACAAAATTCACTCTCACAGGCTTTCCTACAAGAGACCAAAGACTAAATTTGTCAGTACTATGCTAGTGACCCTGATATTTTAGACACTCTTTCAGGCCCAGAGCCCAGGTCACTTCCTAGAATGGAATGATAACTTGGGAACAATAAAATAACGAAAAAAATTGATGCAAAAGCAATAAGTTGAATAAGACCTTAATCAGATCCCTACTATCCATGACATGCATTTCATCAAAAATATGATGAACATGTAACCTATAGGTGTAAATAATAGAATTAAGTGTAGGGATCTCATACTTATCTGAGAATCGCTATGAACCATTGTTCCATCATGCCATTTGCTACATTATCATCTTTTAGGAAATACATAAATTATCCATTCATTTACAAGTAAAAACATGTTGAGAGCCATACATAGTTGTTGTCATAAAACATACATATAACTATATTAGGGATAGAAATATCATAAGCATTTCAGCCATAAAATCTACATATACATCAGTACATTTACACATGAAAATCAAGGGAATGAATTTCTCATTAATGAATGCAATAAACCAACCAAAGATGGGACTACCACATTCAACTCTACCATTGAATGGTTGAGCCAAATATCTCTTCAGCCATTCACCCCCATGCCATATTCCAAGCATGAATGTGGGACTCAAACCAAAAGAACCAACTAGGGCATACTGAGGCTAAACCACCTCACCCTCTTCAATAGAATCCAGGCTTTACCATAATCGATCCTGGATCACTAGGCCAACACAATGAACACATCATAAGAGGATTCCCTGTGATCTCCACTCGTTCACTAGGCCAAACAAGCATGGATGCCACTAGATTTTTCCACCTACACCATGAGGAATTTTCTTGTCTCCTAGTCTCTCAAGCTTTATTGTAATCCAAACCTAGATCACTAGGCCCTTAATCAAGACCCACTCTCCAGGATTTACCGCATATCCCAAACTTGAGATTACTGGGTCCAACAAAGAGAAAAAAACCTCTTGGATTTACCATATATGTTGCCACTCACTGGCAAGGATTCTTAGGCCCACCGAGGCAACACAATCCTAGCTTTACCACAAACCATAGTCCAGCTTAGGGGTCACTAGGCTAGGGGATTTACTATGATCCACAATCTGATTCAGGGACCACTAGGCCATGTGCTCAGGGACCACTAAGCCATGTGATTCAGGGACCACTAGGCCCACTTAGCTTTGAATCCATCTCGAAATCTAGCTCAACCAAATCATGAGAACCCCATCACACCATGATTATCTGGAAATGGAAAGGCTAGGCTTAAAAGACTATTACACCTAGAAAAACCCATGCCACAATATCAAAATAACCACATGCAATAACATGCATGCCTAATCTAGCAGGGAAAACTGACATGCAAATCGATACCTGCAAAGAATCATGTTGTAGTTGCTTGATCTTGCCTTTCCCTACTTGCTCCTTCCTTCTTCTTACCTTCTTTTCCTTTCTTGATCCCATGCATAACCATAGCAATAGCTTGAGTGAAGATCTTAGAGTGACTAAGAGCTTAACACTAAAAAGAAGCTTGCCAACTAATCCTTAGAAGTCGTTTTATTAATGAGGCCTCTATTTTCTTCATTTTCCATCATTTTCCTTCAATTTCCTCCTCAGATGCAACCTATGACCTTTCACCTTTGTTTAATCTCCATTATTTTCATAAATAAACATGCCAAAAATACCATTTTTCCTTTCCAACGCCTTAGCCATTTCCTTTGCCAATTTCCTAAGCGATTAAACCAATGAACACCCACACTGGGATGTCTTGCTCGACATTCATCTTGGAATAAGTGTCCCATCAACCGTGGTTATTATTTTACATAAGTTTTTAAACGGGGTTGTTACATTGACAACACCTTAATGTTGCACCTAAGAAATAAGGGATTCCTTCAAACATGGGAACTTTCAAGTTAGTATAGTTGGAGGATGAAATATGCTCTAGATTTTCGATTTTCATCTAAAAGCTTCGTTGATCAGAGGTGCTTTTGGTTAACTTCACTTTCATTTCTTCCTCACTCCCATGTTTTATTTTAGCCTTTTCTTTTATGATTGTGCCTTCTCCACATCTATATCCATTTCATCAGGAGCATTCCTCTTTAAAATCGTTTCTTTGGCTGAGGGTGTCTCTATCTCCAGTTCTAAACTAATGGGCCAAGCCTCTTGATTTTCCTTCCACTCTATTTCAAGTCTTCTTTCATTATTATATGGGGTTAAGTTCACACTCTTCCTTTTGTAAAATACAATATGGTGGCGATCATATTGCCACATCTCTCCCAATTTAAAATGAAACTCCAACTTTTCTTCAAAATGAGTGAGAGAATTTCTGGAATTTACACTGAATGGGCCCATAATATTTCCTAGTTTAAACATGTACCCTCTACACCTAGGAAGAGAGTGCACATATTCTACATGGAGCCTTTGTTTGATAAATTATAGAGATAAAATTCTCATAGGCATTAAAATTGTCAATCTATAGATTTTTTCCTCATATCCATACAATCAAATATTTGTAAAATATTCAAACAGATACCAATCTGTGACCCTCGTATCCTTACTAAGTTGTAGAAATTTTTTATATTGTGGTAGGATCTTTGAAGGTGGTGCACCATTTAGGATTGTATAGACTGTGGCCATGAATATGGACGTAAACTAGGAAAACCCTTGATTTTCATGCTTTCTTTTGACTATATTCATCCATTCAACCATTAACTTCCTTTAGTTCTTAGAGACAAAAGTACTCAAACCCAAATACTCAAATTTGTCAATGTGGGTGTACAAGAAGAGATAGACTATGATGGAAGGGTATCTGAAGAAATTAGCAATGTGAAACTCCTCAAGCTAGAGATAGATGGATTTAGCTAGGTATGTAGGTATATCTAAACTCACAATGTGTTCGAGCATGTGACTTAAAACCCTAAGTCCGATTTAGTTACATTGCTTTTATCATCTTCCCAGATTAGTACAAATATTGAGGCTAAAAATTTCTGAGCATATTGACAAAATATATATATAAGGTATGCTTCAGCTAGTTGAGGAGTTGGTGCCCCTGGAGGTAAAGACATTAAAAATAAGGCAAGTCTTTTTCTCTAATAATTTAGTGAAATCTAAAGACAATGAGCCTTTATTAAATGAATATGGGTTTTGAACATCAAGGAAATAGAAATTATTGTGGATGAGGTTGGTCGTAACCTCAAGGATTAATTCTCCTATTGAAGATGCAAGACAATTTCTATGAGAAACATATCTAGAGGACAACCAAGTTATGAATTTATAGAAGTGATAGGTAGTTGGGGCTATCACACAGTATAAAAAAAAAAATCACAATGCTAAAATAGCCTTGTTTATTTTGTAAGTCACCCCAATAGTAAAAAAAGATGTTGGGTGTGTGTTATATTATTTCCTTAACTAGCTCCACGCATTGTACGTTGCACTGGGCGTAGCAGGGTGTCATAAGGGGGATAGAAGCCCCCCCTATTGGGGCCTTGTAGGGGGGTGACAGTCCCCTGCACGGGGCCCGGGGTAGCGCCCCAATATTTTTTTTTTATGTGGACCCAAGGATGGGGGTGAAGACTCAAAGATGGTGGGTGGACCTACTATGGTTTTTTGCATGGGTTTTTAACATGGTTTTGGGCAAGATGCTTTTTGGCCCATGGTATTTTGTAGATCCTTTCAAGGGAACTACTATTATGTTCTAATCCAGAGTTAATGGATTGTGGTTTATGAATTCTTCAGTAAGTATATACATGTATTGTAACATTGAAAGGAATATAATGAAAAAAAAATATGGTAGCCCTAGTTTTTGGGATCCCAATTTATGTTCTCGCCATTATTTATTTTTATGTTTTAATAATTCATTTGCAGGTAATCTCTGTATAGGGTTAAAACCTACAAAGGAAATGGTCAAAGCCTAGACGACACCATTAGTCATGAATTTCAATCTCAGAGTCAATTAAAGGTTCTCGGGTAAATGGATTGGATGTTGCAGGTTGTGTGGCAGATTTCTGAGGTTTATTGAGCTTCAACATAATGAAATTGAGGTTTAGTTCAACATGCAAAAACCTGGAATTGAAGGGAAGTAGTGTAAATTGAGTTGTACTAGTTGCAAGTTGACATGGACACCAGTTGAAAACTTATTCGATACTTGAAAATGATGGAAAATGACCAATTAAAACCCATTTTTTATCTTTTTGTTCAAGTGAGAAAAGATAATTTTTTGTGGTACAAGGGTAGGTGAATACCGTGACATGCAAATGATGTGGTACATGAGGTGGCTGCGTGAGGTGGCATGGTAAGATAAAAACAAACTTGGTTGAATTTCTTGCTTTGTAGTTGGACATACCATGTCTTGGGAGTCAAATGGTTTTAAAAAATCATTTACCACCCTACGCTACCCCTGCTGGTAGTTTCTGAGTAATGTGTTGGGGGTGGCACAGTCAATTGTGGTAATTGATTAGTTGATAAACAAGTTTTCAATATTGCTTTGCATCACCCACCCACCCTTTTTAAAATTCGTGTATGGTTGTGTGACACAATTTCATATCTGGCTTCCAATCGAATAAAATGTGATCCACCATTGAAGTTGCATGGTGTTTAGTCTGTGCATTTGATTGTTGCCAGCCCACTTTCTTTTAACTATGTGTCAAGCCCTAAAAGGGTTAGACCATATAATAATAACAATACAATGGATTAGATTCTAATGTTAGCATAAAACTTTGTTCCCCCTTTTTTTTCAATTTTTTTTTTTTGTTTTGTTTTTTTGTTTTTTGTTCTGCATATATATCTTTGATTTTTGAAGTTTTGGAAAAATACCAAGAAGAGTTACAACACTGGCTCCATCTGGGTATATCATTTTAGAAGAAACGCTAAGAAATACAAATCAATGTTTTATTCATTGGGCTTGTAGTTAGACTATAAATGAAACTGAAAACAAAATAAAATGCACTGGTATTTTGTTCGGCATGGCTCAACTTGGTCCAAGTTTTGGGTAAAAGACCCCGTAGAAGAAGGAGTCAACCACACGGAGCTTTTGAAGATATATTCATTGCACAATCTTTTAGATATTTGGGGATGGTACAAAGCCCTTATTTTGTAATGGGTATCAGGTATTAGTCCTTGTTTTATGGATCCATGGTATGTGGACAAGGGTTTTTGTAAAGATAAAATGTATATAAGGATGTGTAATACCTTAGCTAAGGAAGTAGAACATAATAGAAGATCATAATCAATCAAGGCTTGTTTTGTTTGTATTTTTGGATAAGGCTTCGTAACTGAGTGTGCAGAGACCTTGAAGAGTCTGTAGCTGGGTGCACAGGTGAGATAAGTGCATGTAATTAAAGATACCTTTAGTAAAAAAAGAAAGTTTTGGAAAAGTGTTGCATTTGTTTATGTGTTTATTGTTTATTGTTATGTATCTAGTTATGCATGCTTTTCACTGAATCTATAAGATATACTGCTACTTGTTAGAGTTTATGGGTTTAATGTGAATCTGTTAAATTAATCATTTGTGTGATGTTCTTATGCATGAGAAGTTATAAGATCAATATAAAGTAGAAGTAAATACATGGCACCACTGTGAGGATATCACTTCGTCTACAAAAACATGGTTTTTCAGCCTCCCATAACTGCTTCAAGTGAGACTACGATCTACTTGTAGGTCATTGCTGAAAGGGCCAGTAGTTGAGGGTTTTGTTGGTGCAGAACACACTCTAAACTTCGCTCAAGCCCCCTTAGACCAAAAAATGGTTCTATTGCCGGGATCAGGATCTAATTATAGGGATATGACTTGGATTTCATTGAAGAAAGAACTCCAGGAGTTGGTTGAATGGAAAGAAAGAGAATTTGTAGAAAAAGAAAACAGAAACTCACGTTTATCAAATGAAGCTTGATTGCAGAGATATATCTTCGAAGATCAATATGAGATTCTCTTTAGTTCATTCCACATTGAATTTCTTGAGTGGATATATAAGTTAGGTAAGGATAAGACCTATTTCAAAGGCGAAAAACCTAAGGAGTGGAATCCTTATTCGATACAATGGCTCAAGAGAATTGATAGATGTATCTCAAGGATTGTTGATTTCTGGATCGATAATATTTTGGGAGGATTTATCACTGAGTTCACGATTGATGAGATCATGTACTATAGCAAAGTTGAATGAAGATTATTCAAAGGATGATGAGGTAAATTCTTAAATTATCTCAAGCTCTGGATTAAGATGTTGCTGTGTGAAAAGGGGATTTTGCAGATGCAATCAAATTAATATTTTTGTAAAGAAGAAATAATTCAGAAATAGGAGCTACGCGAAGTGGGAAGCGATATAGAACAAAGCCAAAGAAATATATTGAGACTGACTATAACTCTCTATTAGGATCTAAGAGAGAAGAAGAAATAAGTAACCCTACAACCTTGCAACATTCCCCTCCCCATCCTGAAGGCACGTTGAAGTCAAGAGTTGAGAAGAATCAAGGCATCTTTGGGATCCCCCATCCATCTACCCCCCTCACACCCCACGCCCTTCCTCATGATTCCCCTACACCTCTACTTCCTCCCCCTCCACCTACCCCCCCGAGAAGAAACATGGCCAATGACATTAAGCTGCCTATTTTTAGAGGATTGGGATTAGAGGAACCTGACCAATTTTGGTTTGTAGTTGATGTAGTATGGACAACGAAACAGATTAATAATGATGATGTAAAGAAGGTGCAACTCGTTATGTCAATGGGGGAGAGAGAGATGAAATGGTATATGAAATACTCGACGAGTAAGACGAATGCTACATTTAGTGAAATTAAACAAGCATTGGTGGCATAGTTCAAGAAGCCAAAATCAGAATCAAAATGTATCACGGAGCTAAAAGAAATCAAATAAGTAGTGACTGAATTTGTGTGAGAGTCGGATCATAGATTTAAGGTGTTGATGGATCAAGTTAGCTTTTATATACCCCTACAACAACGTAAAGAATGTTTCATATCCACACTACTGCCACATATTAGGTTACCATTGACACAACAAAAGATCACGACTCAAGGTGAAGCATTAGAGATTGCGATGAAGCTATAAGCTTCACTGATTGGGGATACTCATGCAAGAGTACAGAAGATACAAAGTTAGCTAGCTAATCTGACCTTGGAATTGCAGGACCTCAAGAAATATAAAGAGACAAGATAGAAATATGGTGTACAAAATGCAAATCAAAGAGTCATTATAATGATCAATACCTCGTGTTCAGAGATTATATTGCAAGTGGAGTTCTTAATCCAATAAATCCAGGTTTGTGGTGCGATATTTCTAGAATGAGAGGACAACGTCACTCTGAGGAACGTTACCTACAATAAAATTATGTACAGACCATGAAGCAGTTGTTTTGTAACTTCTATAGATTAGTGGGGCATGATGAGAAAAATTACCGAAGTTATGAGTTAATGATGGAGCGCACTACTGATAGTTATATACTGCAAGCTAAAGGACACACACACGAAGAGACATGCCAGCATGCTGGTCAAGGAGGATTTCAAGGACGAGGATGATGATGATGAGCTGGTCGAGGACGTGGCAAGATTATCTGTTATAATTGTGGGTAGGCAGGAGACCTCACAAGAGATTTTCAGAGCCCCACAACAACCTGCAGTTACTTGAAGTCTTTTGATCATGTGATATAATAATTTCCCATCCTTATTATGAAGGTGTAGGAGAAAGGAAACCAGAAGCCTACATAAAATGTCCAAATGATGACCGCTGAGACAAGAGAAGATTAACCTCGCATTGGCATTGTAACAAGAAGTGGAACTACGAATGGAAATGATAACACCAATCGGAAAAAGGAAGTTGAAGCTACATGGGTAAGGAAAACAACTAAAAACGATCCTGCATTTGATATCTTAAAGGAAAAGAAATCATTCATGGAGGTGAGGTGAATTTTTATGGATGGTGGGGCCTCAATCTCTATCCAGTAGCCGACTTAGAAGGATAACCATGAGATAGTATTGGTTGTGACACAGGAGGTGGATCTGAATATATTGAAGTATTTTCTATAGACCTTCTTGAAGCTATTGAGGAATCAAAAGACCATAGAAGGTGTTATCCTCTAGAATATCCCAAAGCTAAGAAAGGAGATCGAAGGAGGTAACCTCAGACCAAGCTTTTAGTTTGGTAGCTAGCCCTACCAAACTAGAGAGGGCTCTCTCTATGATCACAACCAAAAATGACTGCAAAAAGAATATATTTTAGGCTAGACATTTCAACTCATGTAAGGTTTTGAAATTTAAGGTTTTGCTGGATCAGGAGGGAAAATCAGGGAACTAGTTCAAAATATCAAAGGTTTCAGCTACAAGAGATATAAAGGAGCAGGGTAGGTATGCCTTTTTGTGATACTTTGGGGTTTTGTCGATGTAGTGTAGTGTAGAAGAGAAAATATTCAAAATGAGCATGGCAAACATGCATTCATTTATCAGAAGATAAATAACACAAAGATGAAGTTCCTATTAAAATAGAGCTTAAACTTCAAGAATTATGTTTATCAAACTCATAGAAAAATCAATGAAAGCATACATATATGGAAAGAAGATACGTTAAGCATTCATTAAAGTGAATCACTTAAGAAAAATATTATCACAAACTCATACCACAAGAACTCCTAAATAATAGCTGCAACTGGGCTTTGATTTCCTATAAAAAAAATGATTACAAGCTCCAAGCTTTTCATTCTCTAATGTCTAACCCCTAATACTTCAATATCTGAAATATTTATAAAATGTTTTATAGAAAAATATTTTGAAACAGACTTCAATATTTATTACAAAAAATCCTAAAATAGATCAAAACTACTAGAATATCATTTTTCTAAGTTTTGGTGCAATTTAAGCCTGAAATAAACATTCTGTTAGACATGTTGTTCGACAAACTACTCGCTCTTCAATTTTTCCTACAATTGGTTCCGAGAACTATTGTAAAAAATATGCAATGAGGCTCCCTTGCTGCTATTTTTCCAATTAAAAGTGAGCCATGAGACAAATTCTTTCTCTGCCTGTTGACGTTCATCACAATCACATTAGGATCGGGCCTTTGTCGTATCGCAATTGAAATAGACACAGAGGGTTTTTAACGCTGATTTTTCGTGTTTTACAACAAAGGAAGACTTGAAGATTTAAACACTACGATATATAAAATATCGCATCCACAAGGCTAATCGAAATCACAACCGGACGGAGGAACTTTACCCTATTCCAAAGTGTTATGACGATGGACCAGACACGATAACCTATTAAGCCATGATATATGAAATATCAACACCGAGGTGTTTCCATATCGCAATCGGGGAGTAAGGCCTTGTGGGGAGGAACTCAAAGATGATGCGATCGTTGGGGGCTAGGATTGATAGCTAGGAGGCAGGACTCATAGGCGGGGGCCGAGAGGATATCGCAATCAATATTGGGAGGGATGTGAATCAGAGTGGGGAGTGATATCGGTGTGGGAGATATCAACGCCAGGAGTTATATTGGCATGGGATATATCATGGGATGTGGTGCAGGATTTAACTCTACGAGATGGGGATATCGCCGCGGGATGCAATGCGGGGTAAGGAATATGAGACTTATCGCAATCACATAAGGGAAAAGGGTATGGAGAATTGTGCTACATTTCATATGAAATTGCCGATTGTGGGTTGCAGATGATGTTGGCCCAGTTATCACAATCAGCGGAGGGGTGAGGAGTTTTATTTGATATTTCATATAATAAACACCAACTACGGTAATGTGATATGGTGATACATGGCTAGTGGGTCAGGGCCGATTCTTTTTAAAACAAATCGATGCGATATAAAAAAGGACTTTAATATGGTTTTCATATGTTTGAAATATTTTAAGGCAAAAGTGGAATAATGGCTAGAGTTTATGATATAACATGGAAATGTGGCTAGAGTTGGAAGTTCAAAGGAGTTTCATAAAGTTGTTATGTGTAACCATAGAAAAGCAGATATAGAAATGTATAATTATTTTTTGGGATTTGAACAAGGGGAAAAGGCTTTTGACTTACGATTTTAGGAATTTATCAAGGGAAAAGGGAATTTAAAGGGAATGAGGGAATTTATGAAGGAAATGAGGGAGACGAAGGCACTGGGATGAAGACATTGTCAACAAGATAATAGATCTCATACATGAATAATAGGAGTTGTTTCCCACTAAACTTTTAGACATGAAAGACATCATAGGGGACTTGGGAGTTATGAGGATTCCTCTGAAGCCTGATGCAAAGCATGCTAAGAAGAGGCCTTATAGACTGAATCTGAAGTATAAGGAAAGGTAAAAGAAGAATTGGATAAGATGTTAGCAACAGGGATAATTAAACCCGTCAAAGAGTCTGAATGGGTAAGCCCCATGGTACTTCAGGAGAAGAAGACAAAAGGGGAAATTAGAATCTATGTGGACTTGAGGACGTTGAATGATGCATGCATTCATGACCCTTTTCCTATCCCATTTTTAAACTAAGTGTTGGATAATGTAGGAGGACAAGAGGCTTACTCGTTTACATATGGCTTCTCAGGGTATCATCAGATTAGAATTGCACCAGAAGACAAAAATAAGACAACATTTTCCACAGAATGGAGCTCCAATTAATATACAGTGATGCCTTTTGGGTTAAATAATGTGCCTACCATTTTTTCTAGAGTTGTAATTGCATCTTTCTAGGAGTACATAATAAAATTTCTGGAAGTTTACATCGATGATTGGACAGTATTTGGGCTATTAAAGAAGCATGTGGCGAGGTTAAGATTGATGTTGGATATATGTAGGAAGTATCAAATATCATTGAACCTAAAGAAGTGCATCTTTTGTGTGCCATTTGGAATATTGTTGGGAGATATGGCTTGTAAACAGGGATTGATGGTGGATCCGGTGAAGATCGCAGTCATTATGAACCTTCCAACACCGAAAACAATAAGACAATTGCATACTACACTAGGACACACTGGTTACTACATGAAATTTATAAAAGGATATGCACAAATAATTGCGCCGATGAAGAAGTTGTTGAATAATGATGTGACCTTCTAGTGGGATGAAGAATGCTAAAAGAGCTTAGATTTACTAAAAGAGAAGTTGGTAATTGCACCTATTATAGCTTTCGTTGATTGGAAGAAAGAGTTTGATGTGCATGTTGATGCATCTTTCATAGCTTTGGGAGTAGTACTAGAGTAGTGAGGCACATGGGATATTGATCATCCCATAGAATTTGCAATTAGGAAGCTTTCTAAGGCAGAAAAGAATTACATCATGATAGAAAGGGATGGGTTAGCTATGGTGTATGCACTGTAGAAGTTCATACATTACTTGTTGGGAGTGTTAGCCTCCTGCTGCAGCAAGTTACTCATTTTTCATGATTGACATTTCACAGGCCAAATATGTCATACTTTGCATGCTGCAATGCTCCATATTTGCTAAACGGTCACCAAGTAAAAAAGGCTACTTAGAATTCATCTAACTGCTTTCCAAATTTTGAAAATTCATTCCAGTTTTGTACAATTTTCAGCTAAAGGGAGGTCCAAACAGCTTAATCTTGGTCTCCCTAGGTTTCAATTTCCTGTTTTAGAATATAGAGAATGAAAATATGTCCAAACAGCGTAATCTTGGCAGATTCTTAGATAGGTAGAGAATCAACGGAGCCCAACTGCTTAATCTGGACCCTTGGAAGAAAAAAGGGTAGTTTGTAGATAGGAAGGCATAAAAAGAAAAAATTGAAATGATGGATCTGCAAGTCTAAGTGCACCCAAACCAAAAGAAGAAAAAATGTTGGGTAAGTAGGCTGGGAAGGTAGTTTTGAGGTTGCAGAATCTTGATTGCTGATCAATTCTATGTTTTCAAGGTGTCATCTCTACTCAGGGCACAATCACCAGACAATTTTATGTGAAAGAGCTCAAAACAGGCATAACTAACTTCCCTTTCTCCCTCTCCCCCAAATCATTAACTAATTTCCCCAAAAAGAGGTCAAGATCTACTTGATATCTCTTAGTTTCATGATTTTTCATATCATTAGCCTGGGTGAAGATCTACTTCACTCAAAGAGGATCCATACTTTCTCTATAAGGTTCTATCTCCCCTTTGAAGCCTAAGATATCCGAAGCTTAGCGCTTTCTTGTCATCTCCATGTTAACTACTGACACTATTATTTAACTCCCTATATTTTCCCTATCCCCATACTAAAACTATGTAGATAATCCCCTTATGTAAATATCCCCTCCCCCTGGTTGAAATATAACCATGAATACTTCATTGGGAATTACTAAGTCACCTGGACTTTAGTAAGAACCCTCCCTCTGCAAAAATTTCCACTCCCAAGTGTCTGGACCCCTTCCAGACACTAAGGAAACCCTTTTCAAATGCTAATAACCCCCCCGTGCATTCTTTTGTGAAAACTATTAATGTTTGTTTGATAAGTTTCCACCGTGCAAAACACAGTTTGCCCATTTTCTAAAGTTTAAAACCCACAGTGCCACGAAAAATTAAGCCTTTAACGCACACGCACTTTTACTAAACCCCACGCATCTCCCTTTTCTGTCCACCGTCAGATCGCCTCCCCTAGATCCGACGGTCCTTGTTCACATCGCGCGCCCGATTGTGGTCTTAAGTTACCACCCGACGTCCGACGGTTTTACTGTCGTACACCGGGACAGGTGGCGGCCTCCCATTGCATTGGGCCGCCCCTGACAGAAACCACCTCCGTACCAAAGGCGGTCCGATGCACAGGCAAAACCGTCCTCCCCTCACGTAACAGGAGCGCCGCCTCACCCTGCCACGTCGCCTCCATGTCACCTCACCCAGCCTGCACCCGGCCCACGTCACCCTGCCACGTATCCCTGCCACGTCAGCCCGCTGTACTGCCACATCACCTTGATGACATCAGCATGCTGACGTCACAACCGTACCAAAGGACCCCACTGTTGACGTCAGCATGCTGACGTCATCCGCCATACTGCTGACGTCGAGCTTCGGAGCTTCGGAATGAGAAACGAAGGCAGTTTTCGATGTGCGATTAGCGCTTCGCTACGGGAAATAGGCCATATTGGGAAATCTTTAGGGAATCTTTTGATTCCTTGGCCCGTTTTGCACCGAAAAAGCCCGAAATTGCCCGATTTTGCCAAATTAAACCGATTGGAAGACAGGGAGAGACCAGAGACAGAGATTAAAGAGTATCAGATCAAATTTACAGAGAGAAAGCACGTCAAAAAGTATCCAAAAGCGGCGGAGACCATCAATGTAGCGGCAAAGAGTATCAGCGAAGATCTTAACAACGGCCCAAAGCAGGTGAAAATTAAATACCTTCCAGCAAAGTCAAAGAAAAGGGCGAGGCCACTCAAAACTCTCAAATCACGGTTATTGCACATTTAAATCACACCAGAACAGAACTGCAAATCCCAAAGCATAGTTATTCCAGTAGTACCGCATCGAGCCTCCAAGGGCCACATTCCACTTTTTTTGATCCAGCTACCTCTGACACAGTTCAATAGATATTTACCTGCATTTAATTTTGGCACAATTTTAGGTTTAGAAAGCTCTTTTTGCAAACCTGTTTTAGGTCGATTGTAATAAATAGTTTGAGATATTTGCACTATAAAAGCAGCCCTCAATACTGTATTAAGGGTTGGTTGGTTGGTCAACAAGCTATCTTTAGCTGATTTTGCTCCAGGAGAGACTCGCATTATAATACCTGATAGTTTCTATAATCAAAGACTTCTTATGAGCTTTAGAGAATGGATTGTTCACTGTGTTTAACGGTTGAAGAGTGATTATGGAATTCTCATGCTGTTGCATAACTCAATAAGTGCTTCTTACCTCTGTTTACCATTCATAAGTTACCATCTAAACAGCAGAAAAGAAGATTAGCTTAGAATTTGTTTAAATACACTCTATGCTCAATTTCTGTTGTTTCTTTATGTTTTTCGCTGTTTAGGCATAAATATGAATTCCACATGGCTCATGTTTGCCCTAACCTTAGACAGTTATCCAGGGATTCTTCATTGCCCCTAGATACAGATCATCTTTCCCTCTGTTAAGCTGAGTGAGAGATTCTTAAGTGCCTCTCATTCCTTACATATCAATCATCCTTTAGTTTGAAAGTTGTGTTATATGCAGCTATCCCGCTCCATATCCCTCTTGTGACCAAGAAAACACATTGGTAATCCTAACCCATGACTCCATGCCCAATGGTTTGAAACTTATCACTTCATGAATTGCCTCTCTGCCTCAAAGCATTTTCCTTCCATCCAAACACAAACAAAAACCCCTGAACCAAAAAGCTAGCCTAAAATAATCAACAAAGTTAAATCATTAAGAGAGAGCCCTCTCTGATTGCAGGTGGGCTAGAACCTGCAATCCAAAGATTGGTTTGTGGTTACCTCGGTCGTATCCCTACAGGAGCCTAGGGACAACCTGAGTGCTAACAAGTCACATGTGTGCTAGCTCAAGAGGGCATTGTATGGGATGAAGCAAGCACCCCGTGGTTGGTACACGAGGTTTGATAGCTACTTCACTGGGTTAGGCCTCACCAAGAGTGAAGCAGATGCGAACCTATAACACACAGTGGTGGAAGGTAAATTGTTGATCATTTTGTTATATGTCGATGATTTGATTTTAGCAGGTGATGATCAGCTCATCAAGTCTTGCAAGGAGGACCTTGCAAGAGAGCTTGAGATGAAGGACATGGGGCTCATGCATTACTTTCTGAGCATGGAAGTATGGTAGGGTGATGGGGAACTGCTTTTGTCTCAGGGAAATTATGCCAACAAGATACTTAGGAGATTCCACATGGATAACATCAAAACCATGGAGACTCCTCTAGCATGTAACTGGAGGAAGGAGCATGCTACTTCATGGAAAGTAGTGGAATCTACTATTTACATGAATCCTGTGGGTCCGCTCATGTATTCGGTGAAAACTTGACCGGATATATGCTATGCAGTTAACCAGCTTAGTCTAGCGATGGTTAGGCCTACCAAGTAGTATTGGAAGGCAACAAAGCATGTGTTGAGATACCTCAAGGGAACTACTTAGGATGGATTGTGGTATAGACTGATAGAGGGAATGAATCTTCAAGACTTAACAAATTCAAATTGGGTAGGGAGTCCATCCGATAGGAAGAGAACATCAGGAGGGATCTTCAGTATTGGGTCAGCGGAAGCTTCTTGGTACAGCAGGAAACAAAGATCAGTTGCACTCAGTTCGGTAGAGGCAGAGTACATGGATACAAGTCAGGCAGCATGTGAGGCCGTCTGGATGAGGAAGATCCTGGTTTGCTTGTTTGCTCAGCAAATGGATTCAAATTTCATTTAATGGGATAATCAGAGTTGATATATAATATCATCATCTCAGAGATTGTGTACTAAGGAAGATTATGTTGTTGGAGTACATTCCCACGAAGGAGCAAGATGCTGACATTTTGACAAAGGCATTATTAAGATGTAAATTTGAGTTTCACAGAGACAGGATTGGGGTAGATGATAATCCCTTTCTTGTTAAGAGGGAGTGTTGAGAAATGGCAACAAGAAATTCCAATTTAATTTTTTCATGAATTAAAGTAAGAATTAAAAATCGAATTATATATTCTCATAGCACATGTAAATAGTTAATAATTTTGATTGAATTCATTAGATAAGGAATTTCGAGTTGGAAGTCTTTTTGTAGTCATGTGTATGTTTTCCCTAATTTCAGGGGTCCACGATGAGTTTATTTGAGTTGTAATTAGATAACTTAGTTTGACCAAGTTATAGACAATTAAACTAGTTCTAACTGTTGGTGGAACTAGTAGAGGTCTAGTAGTGGGTTGGTGTGCTGGTGCATCCTTAGTGCTACTCTAGATAATTGAAGATTCCCTCATGAGAAACTCATGCATGTCAGTTCAGAGAAAGACCCACTTGAGACTAGAGTGCAAGGACAGTGTACTATCAATCAGAAGAGGACCTAGATTTTGATTGTGCAATTATGAAAGAAGGAATTCCAAATTAAATATGGGTTATTCCTCATAGGAATTGCATAAGGAAATAGGAGCTCAACAAGCAACATAAATTGGCTAAGTGTTGGTCAATGCCGGCTTGTGAGGTAGAGAGTTGATCATACTTGTGTGAAATTGTTCTTGTGAGAACAAGATTTGTATTATCACTCAGATTTTTTATTAATGCAATAGATAGTCAAGGTTTTGAGCAGTAGCTTTCCCCAGAGAAACAATTGTGTTATGTGTCTTTGATTACCTTCCTCTTGTCAACTATTGTTTTCATCGATTCTTGGTTTCCGCTATTTAAAGAGTAGAGTATATTCTTTTCTTGTGTTTTAGTACATTACATGAGCTGTGAATCTATAGGAATATTCACATAGTGTTGTCTAATGCATAAGCATTTGATGAGAGTGTTCCCATATACTTTACATGCGTGGATCACCACAAATATACTTGAAGGTACGTGGAGTATGATCTTATACACTTACATACGTGGAACATGATTTCACCCCAGGTTGCAATGCTAGAAACCAATGACAACTCCTACATTTAACAATGCTGGAACATGTCTCTATCCTAGACCTCTATGTGTTGGTGGTAACATTACAAATGCTCCTTAGGTTGATTCAGTAAAGTTTAAGTTTATCTTGAATCAAGTTTCATTTTTATGGCTCACCAAGAATTCACCTAAATTCCCTAAAATGCAAATCTATCATGAGGAAATGGAATCTTTCTCTTCAATGAAAATCTAGCTAAGGAAGGAAGTGACAAACAATATGCAACATAGCATAGAAAATGCAGCAGACAAGATGCTTAATGCAATTCCTTTTCGTGCAATTGTTACTAAATCAATATAGATGCAAAACACTAAATTCCAATGCAAGATTTTTTATTTTCACCACACTTAATTTACATAAATGAGGAAAACTAAGATGTAAAGTCTAATCATTGATTCAAGTGCACTTTCTAGAATGAGTACTAGAACAACAATTCATCCAAGTGATCAATGATCAAACAAAACAATTTTGGAAGCGACCTAATGATAAGAAGAAAGAAAAATCAAAACCAATTCTTACCAAAGGAAATAAAACACAAATGTAAACCAAATGGAGGCTTTAGAGACACCACAAGACACTCAAGGCTTAGGGAAGGTCAATTGGAAGTAGGCTAATTAAATAAACACTAAGCAAACAAGGCAAATTTGTGCAAAAACAGGGATCAATGCAGGTGCCAAAGAGGCACCAGTGCTCTGCAACATAGGAACAGAGAGGGAACATGTGAGGTGTAATGCAAACATAGAGAAGGCCTAGGTCGGGTGCAATGCTCTTTTAGCATACTTGAGAATGCGTTGGTCCTAGGAAAGAGAATTCTGACACTAAAATTGCAAACAAGACTCAATGAAATCACTTCTTAGGTTTGTTCTTGGTTGGTTAAAGTAGTGAAGGTCTATGAGAGAGGTAAATCAAACACAATGGACAAAGAAACCAGCAAGGGAATACACTAATACCCAATATGGTCTCCAATTTGTTATGTGCCATTTATGACTGCGGATAGAAATATCTCGCCTATGTTTGGTGGCTAACCTAGATCAACAGAATGACAATGAACCCAATGTTTTCCTTAAAGTAAGTAGATGAGGGGAAGAAACCTAGTTGGAATATGTCATATGTTTTGCTCCTTCTTTGGCTTGAATACTCCAATCTTAGCTCCAACTTCCAAAATTAGAACATGCATTACGAGATAACACAGGACAAGAAACTACGAGACCTATGTAGCATCATCTATCTACTTCATTCAACAGATCAACATGGTATTAAAATAAATGAAATAATGACATCATATATGGGAAAGAAAAATAACTCTTTGTATTGATATAAATGGATTTACAACCATAAATAGGTGTCAATCTTGTAGAAGAGCTCCTCCAAGTTGTTGAATTGTCCTTTGTTTTTCATAAAGTGCACCTCCAATCACCCTAAATGAATGAAAGGATAACTCTCACAACAACAACATAAGGGTATAACCACTCTCCAAAAGCCAACCCCTTGAGGTTGTAAATATATAGAGGAGTGAGGTAAGTTGGGAGTTCTTATCCATTTACCAGTCTTGGGATTGAGATCCACTCTTGATGCGATCTAAGGATAAGGGATGGAAAATCCAAGGTAGGATGGGATAACATTCGAGTGTTTTATTTGAGGTAAATGGTTACAAAAGATTCTAGAAGCTTCTGGAAATGGAGGCTTTGGGATTCTCTCTCTTTTTCTTAAATTTATAGAACCAACATAAGTGCAAGGAGAGAAACATGTAGGTCATCAATGCAGGCTACAGTGGAGCAACCTATAGGTGAATAATGTTCAGCAAGATGCTAGGGTGCATTGGTCCTAAAACTGCCTCAAATGAGGCAGTTCAGGGTAGAAATTGTGGGGAATGAGAGAGCCATGCATAGGGATTTGTACAATGATGATATAAAGGGGGAATAAGATATTGATTGATCCCATTAGGAGATTGATTGATTAGGTGTGACAAAATAGCCTATAACAGGTGGGATATAGTGCCTTCACATAAGCTATGAGAGGAATATTTATTTCAACACCTGTGGCTTTTATGTCATGCATAATGGATCTTACTTCTGATGCTAAGGAAAGAGGGTCATCATTTTTCAATTCAAGATTGAACAACTTAATCATCAATTGAACAACTTCAAGTTCAGAGTGCGTTCAGCAAGAAAGTAGAGAACGTGTAGAGTTCAGACGTTGGCACAAGCAATTGGGCCACTTGCATCATGGAGCTTTGAAAATCATGCAACAGATCTCTACTTGTCTTCCCAAAGGTACGCTAGAGCAGGTTGATACATGTAAGGGGTGTGCTTTGGGAAAATACCCCAAGGCTTCCTTTCATGACAGATATAGTCGAGCAGAGGTGATTCCAGCATGAGTCAACTCATATGTGTGTGAACCATTCTCGACAACATCCACGGCCAAACACAAATATTATGTTATCTTTGTTGATGACTTTTCTCATAAATGTTGGATATTTTTCATGCAGAAGAAGGATCAAAGTTTCACAATTTTTTGTGAATTTAAAGAATTGGTTGAGAAAGAGTCTAGCAAGAAGGTTAAAGCTTTGAGGAATGATAACAGTGGTGAGTATGTCTCTGTAGCAAAAGGGATTAAACAAGAGTTTATGGCACCCCATAACCCATAGAAGAATGGGGTGGCCAAGAGGAAGAACATAAGAATTGTAAGCGTAGCACCAGCAATGTTGCGTGATTAGGGCCTACCACTACACTTATGGGATGAGGCATGCAACACAACGGTTTATTTTCATAACCATACCCCACATTGGATACTTGCGATCAAGACACCAGAGGAGGATTATTCTGGTAAGAGAGCAGATGTTGGTCACTTCAATATTTTTGGGACATTGGTATATTTCCATGTGACCAAAGATGCAGAGAAGAATCTTGAGCCGACAACGGATTTGGGGATATTTGTGGGGTACACTAATACACCTCACAACTATCAGGTGTACTTTCCGACCAGCAGGATGACAATGGTTTGGAGCGATGTCAGATTCAATGAGGAGAAGGCCATGTGAGTTTCCCTTGATAGGGAGCTTGAGCTACATGTGGTTGAGGAGATTTTAGCTATTAAGGTTGAGGAGCCTTAGATTGATGTGGAACATCCACATGTAGAGGATACAAGAGTGGAGACATCCACTCACGCATAGTCTTCCAAAGATGGGAGAAAGCGTAGTAGAGAGGCTGACAGGTTATTGCATGATTCATGGGAGAATGTGAGAGGACCCACATCTTAGTGTAGGAAGAGAAGGCCATCTCAGAGGTACACTAGATACATGGCACTTATGAGTGGATGTGTTGAGATAGAGCCATCATCCTTTGAGGAAGTAGTGCAAAAACCAGTTTGGGTTGATGCCATGATGGAGGAGTATGACCCCATAGTTCATAACAGTGTTTACGATGTGCTCCTAAGACTGGAGGACAAGTCAGGGGTGAGATCCTGATGACTTTACAAGATAAAGCAACTTGCATATGGTAGTGTGGAGAAGCATAAGGCCAAGTTTGTGGCCCATGACTTTTCACAAATAGAGGGGATTGAATATGATGAGACCTTTTCTCCTGTTACATGGTACTCATTGTTCATATCTATATTGGAACTAACATTGCAAATGGGTTGGAAGATACATCATATGGATGTAAAGACATCCCTCCTTAATGAAACGATTGAGGAAAAGGTGTACATAGAGCAGCCTAAATGTTTTGAGACCTTAAACCGTGAGTCACATGTGTGCTAGCTCAAGAGGACATTGTATGGGATGAAGCAAGCACCCCGTGGTTGGTACACTAGGTTTGTTAGCTACTTCACTGGGTTAGGCTTCACTAAGAGTGAAGCAGATGCGAACCTATACCACACAGTGGTGGAAGGTAAATTGTTGATCATTTTGTTATATGTCTATGATTTGATTTTAGCAGGTGATGATCAGCTAATCAAGTCTGGCAAGGAGGACCTTCCAAGAGAGCTTTAGATGAAGGACATGGGGCTCATGCATTACTTTCTGAGCATGGAAGTATGGTAGGGTGATGGGGAACTGCTTTTGTCTTAGGGAAATTATGCCAACAAGATACTTAGGAGGTTCCACATGGATAACATCAAAACCATGGAGACTCCTCTAGCATGTAACTGGAGGAAGGAGCATGCTACTTCATGGAAAGTAGTGGAAGCTACTATTTACCTTAATCTTGTGGGTCCGCTCATGTATTTGGTGAAAACATGACCGGATATATGCTATGCAGTTAACCAGCTTAGTCAAGTGATGGTTAGGCCTACCAAGTAGTATTGGAAGGCAACAAAGCATGTGTTGAGATACCTCAAGGGCACTACTTAGTATGGATTGTGGTATAGACTGATAGAGGGAGTGAATCTTCAACGCTTAACCAATTCAAATTGGGTAGGGAGTCCATCCGATAGGAAGAGAACATCAGGAGGGATCTTCAGTATTGGGTCAGCGGAAGCTTCTTGGTACAGCTGGAAACAAAGATCGGGTGCACTCAGTTCGGTAGAGGCAGAGTACATGGATACAAGTCAGGTAGCATGTGAGGTCATCTGGATGAGGAAGATCCTAGTTTGCTTGTTTGATCAGCAAATGGATTCAAATTTCATTTGATGCGATAATCAGAGTTGATATATAATATCATCATCTCAGAGATTGTGTACTAAGGAAGATTATGTTGTTGGAGTACATTCCCACAAAGGAGCAAGATGCTGACATTTTGACAAAGGCATTGTCAAGATGTAAACTTGAGTTTCACAGGGACAGGATTGGGGTAGATGATAATCCCTTTATTGTTAAGAGGGAGTGTTGAGAAATGGCAACAAGAAATTCCAATTTAATTTTTTCTTGAATTAAAGTAAGAATTAAAAATTGAATTATATATTCTCATAGCACAAGTAAATCGTTAATAAGTTTAATTGACTTCATTAGATAAGAAATTTTGAGTTGGAAGTCTTTTTGTAGTCATGTGTATGTTTTCCCTAATTTCAGGGGTCCACGATGAGTTTATTTGAGTTGTAATTAGATAACTTAGTTTGACCAAGTTATAGACAATTAAACTAGTTCTAACTATTGGTGGAACTAGTAGAGGTCTAGTAGTGGGTTGGTGTGCTGGTGCATCCTTAGTGCTACTCTAGATAATTGAATATTCCCTCATAAGAAACTCATGCATGTCAGTTCAGAGAAAGACCTAGTTGAGACTAGAGTGCAAGGATAGTGTACTATCAATTAGAAGAGGACCTAGATTTGGATTGTGCAGTTATGAAAGAAGGAATTCCAAATTAAATATGGGTTATTCCTCATAGGAATTGCATAAGGAAATAGGAGCTCAACAAGCAAAATAAATTGGCTAAGTGTTGGTCAATGCCGGCTTGTGAGGTAGAGAGTTGATCATACTTGTGTGAAATTGTTCTTGTGAGAACAAGATTTGTATTATCACTCAGATTTTTTATTAATGCAATAGATAGTCAAGGTTTTCAGCAGTAGCTTTCCCCAGAGAAACAATTGTGTTATGTGTCTTTGATTACCTTCCTCTTGTCAACTATTGTTTTCATCGATTCTTGGTTTTCGCTATTTAAAGAGTAGAGTATATTCTTGTCTTTTGTTTTAGTACATTACATGAGCTGTGAATCTACAGGAATATTCACATAGTGTTGTGTAATGCATAACCATTTGATGAGAGTGTTCCCATATACTTTACATGCGTGGAGCACCACAAATATACCTAAAGGTACGTGGAGTATGATCTTATACACTTACATACGTGGAACATGATTTCACCCCAGGTTGCAACGCTAGAAACCAATGAAAACTCCTACATTTAACAACGATGGAACATGTCTCTATCCTAGACCTCTATGTGTTGGTGGTAACATTACAAATGCTCCTTAGGTTGATTCAGTAAAGTTTAAGTTTATCTTGAATCAAGTTTCATTTTTATGGCTCACCAAGAATTCACCTAAATTCCCTAAAATGAAAATCTATCATGAGGAAATGGAATCTTTCTCTTCAATGAAAATCTTGCTAAGGAAGGAAGAGATAAACAATATGCAACATAACATAGAAAATGCAGCAAACAAGATGCTTAATGCAATTCCTTTTCGTGCAATTGTTACTAAATCAATATAGATGCAAACCACTAAATTCCAATGCAAGATTTTTTCTTTTCACCACACTTAATTTACATAAATGAGGAAAACTAAGATGTAAAGTCTAATCATTGATTCAAGTGCACTTTATAGAATGAGGACTAGAACAACAATTCATCCAAGTGATCAATGATCAAACAAAACAATTTTGCAAGCGACCTAATGATAAGAAGAAAGAAAAATGGAATCCAATTCTTACCAAAGGAAATAAAACACAAATGTAAACCAAATGGAGGCTTTAGAGACACCACAAGACACTCAAGGCTTATGGAAGGTCAATTGGAAGTAGGCTAATTAAATAAAAACTAAGCAAACAAGGCAAATTTGTGCAAAAACAGGGATCAATGCAGGTGCCAAAGAGGCACCAGTGCTCTGCAACATAGGAACAGAGAGGGAACATGTGAGGTGTAATGCAGACATAGAGAAGGCGTAGTTGGGGTGCAATGCTCTTTTAGCATACTAGAGGATGCGTTGGTCCTAGGAAAGAGAATTCTGACACTAAAATTGCAAACAAGACTCAATGAAATCACTTCTTAGGTTTGTTCTTGGTTGGTTAAAGTAGTAAAGGTATATGAGAGAGGTAAATCAAACACAATGGACAAAGAAACCACCAATGGAATACACTAATACCCAATATGGTCTCCAATTTGTTATGTGCCATTTATGACTGCGGATAGAAATATCTCCCCTATGTTTGGTGGCTAACCTAGATCAACAGAATGACAATGAACCCAATGTTTTCCTTAAAGTAAGTAGATGAGGGGAAGAAACCTAGTTGGAATATCTCATATGTTTTTCTCCTTCTTTGGCCTGAATGCTCCAATCTTAGCTCCAGTTGCCAAAATTAGAACATGCATTACGAGATAACACAGGACAAGAAACTATGAGATCTATGTAGCCTCATCTATCTACTTCATTCAACAGATCAACATGGTATTAAAATACATGAAATAACGACATCATATATGGGAAAGAAAAATAACTCTTTGTATTGATATAAATGGAGTTACAACCATAAATAGGTGTCAATGTTGTAGAAGAGCTCCTCCAAGTTGTTGAATTGTCCTTTGTTTGTCATAAAGTGCACCTCCAATCACCCTAAATGAATGAAAGGATAACTCTCACAACAACGACATAAGGGTATAACCACTCTTCAAAAGCCAACCTCTTGAGGTTGTAAATATATAGAGGAGTGAGGTAAGTTGGGAGTTCTTATCCATTTACCAGTCTTGGGATTGAGATCCACTCTTGATGCGATCTAAGGATAAGGGATAGAAAATCCAAGGTAGGATGGGATAACATTCGAGTGTTTTATTTGAGGTAAATGGTTACAAAAGATTCTAGAAGCTTCTGGAAATGGAGGCTTTGGGATTCTCTCTCTTTTTCTTAAATTTATAGAACCAACATAGGTGCAAGGAGAGAAACATGTAGGTCATCAATGCAGGCTACACTGGAGCAACCTATAGGTGAATAATGTTCAGCAAGATGCTAGGGTGCATTGGTCCTAAAACTGCCTCAAATGAGGCAGTTCTGGGCAGAAATTGAGGGGAATGAGAGAGTCATGCATAGGGATTTGTACAATGATGATATAAAGGGGGAATAAGATGTTGATTGATACCATTAGGATATTGATTCATTAGGTGTGACAAAATAGACTATAACAGGTGGGATATAGTGCCTTCACATAAGCTATGAGAGGAATATTTATTTCAACACCTGTGGCTTTTATGTCATGCATAATGGATCTTACTTCTGATGCTAAGGCAAGAGGGTCATCATTTTTCAATTCAAGATTGAACAACTTAATCATCAATTGAACAATTTCAAGTTCAGAGTGCGTTCAGCATGAAAGTAGAGAACGTGTAGAGTTAAGACGTTGGTGAATTTTGGCACAAGCAATTGGGCCACTTGCATCATGGAGCTTTGAAAATCATGCAACAAATCTCTACTTGTCTTCCCAAAGGTACGCTAGAGCAGGTTGATACATGCAAGGGGTGTACTTTGGGAAAATACCCCAAGGTTTCCTTTCATGACAGATATAGTCGAGCAGAGGTGATTCCAGTGTGAATCAACTCATATGTGTTTGAACCATTCTCGACAACATCCACATCCAAACACAAATATTATGTTATCTTTGTTGATGACTTTTCTCATAAATGTTGGATATTTTTCATGCAAAAGAAGGGTCAAAGTTTCACAAATTTGTGTGAATTTAAAGAATTGGTTGAGAAAGAGTCTAGCAAGAAGGTTAAAGCTTTGAGGAATGATAACAGTGGTGAGTATGTCTCTGCAGCAAAAGGGATTAAACAAGAGTTTATGGCACCCCATAACCCATAGAAGAATGGGGTGGCCAAGAGGAAGAACATAAGCATTGTAAGCGTAGCACCAGCAATGTTGCGTGATCAGGGCATACCAGTACACTTGTGGGATGAGGCATGCAACACAATGGTTTATTTTCATAACCATACCCCACATTGGATACTTGCGATCAAGACACCAGAGGAGGCTTATTTTGGTAAGAGAGCAGATGTTGGTCACTTCAATATTTTTGGGACATTGGTATATTTCCATGTGACCAAAGATGCAGAGAAGAATCTTGAGCCGACAACGGATTTGGGGATATTTGTGGGGTACATTGATACACCTCACAACTATCAGGTGTACTTTT
This sequence comes from Pinus taeda, assembly GCA_000404065.3. Lineage (NCBI taxonomy): Eukaryota > Viridiplantae > Streptophyta > Pinopsida > Pinales > Pinaceae > Pinus > Pinus taeda. The sequence goes on along the minus strand of APFE030783972.1, from coordinate 80,492 downwards.
CAACCAGCAGGATGACAATGGTTTGGAGCGATGTCAGATTCAATGAGGAGAAGGCCATGTGAGTTTCCCTTGATAGGGAGCTTGAGCTACATGTGGTTGAGGAGATTTTAGCTATTAAGGTTGAGGAGCCTTAGATTTATGTGGAACATCCACATGTAGAGGATCCAAGAGTGGAGACATCCACTCACGCATAGTCTTCCAAAGATGGGAGAAAGTGCACTAGAGAGGCTGACAGGTTATTGCATGATTCATGGGAGAATGTGAGAGCACGCACATCTTAGTGCAGGAAGAGGAGGCCATCTCAGAGGTACACTAGATACATGGCACTTATGAGTGGATGTGTTGAGACAGAGCCATCTTCCTTTGAGGAAGTAGTGCAAAAACCAGTTTGGGTTGATGCCATGATGGAGGAGTATGACCCCATAGTTCATAACAGTGTTTGGGATGTGCTCCTAAGACTGGAGGACAAGTCAGGGGTGAGATCCTGATGACTTTACAAGATAAAGCAACTTGCAGATGGTAGTGTGGAGAAGCATAAGGCCAAGTTTGTGGCCCGTGACTTTTCACAAATAGAGGGGATTGAATATGATGAGACGTTTTCTCCTGTTACAAGGTACTCATTGTTCATATCTATATTGGAACTATCATTCCAAATGGGTTGGAAGATACATCAGATGGATGTAAAGACATCCCTCCTTAATGACACGATTGAGGAAAAGGTGTACATAGAGCAGCCTAAACGTTTTGAGACCTTCGACCGTGAGTCACATGTGTGCTAGCTCAAGAGGGCATAGTATGGGATGAAGCAAGCACCCCGTGGTTGGTACACTAGGTTTGATAGCTACTTCACTAGGTTAGGCTTCACCAAGAGTGAAGCAGATGCGAACCTATACCACATAGTGGTGGAAGGTAAATTGTTGATCATTTTGTTATATGTCGATGATTTGATTTTAGCAAGTGATGATCAGCTAATCAAGTCTTGCAAGGAGGACCTTGCAAGAGAGCTTGAGATGAAGGACATGGGGCTCATGCATTAATTTATGAGCATGGAAGTATGGTAGGGTGATGGGGAACTGCTTTTGTCTTAGGGAAATTATGCTAACAATATACTTAGGAGGTTCCACATGGATAACATCAAAACCATGGAGACTCCTCTAGCATGTAACTGGAGGAAGGAGCATGCTACTTCATGGAAAGTAGTGGAATCTACTATTTACATGAATCTTGTGGGTCCTCTCATGTATTTGGTGAAAACATGACCGGATATATGCTATGCAGTTAACCAGCTTAGTCAAGCGATGGTTAGGCCTACCAAGTAGTATTGGAAGGCAACAAAGCATGTGTTGAGATACCTCAAGGGCACTAGTTAGTATGGATTGTGGTATAAATTGATAGAGGGAGTGAATCTTCAAGGCTTAACCAATTCAAATTGGGTAGGGAGTCCATCCGATAGGAAGAGAACATCAGGAGGGATCTTCAGTATTGGGTCAGTGGAAGCTTCCTGGTACAGCAAGAAACAAAGATCAGTTGCACTCAGTTCAATAGAGGCAGAGTACATGGATACAAGTCAGATAGCATGTGAGGCCATCTGGATGAGGAAGATCCTAGTTTGCTTGTTTGCTCAGCAAATGGATTCAAATTTCATTTAATGCGATAATCAGAGTTGATATATAATATCATCATCTCAGAGATTGTGTACTAAGGAAGATTATGTTATTGGAGTACATTCCCACGAAGGAGCAAGATGCTGACATTTTGACAAAGGCATTGCCAAGATGTAAATTTGAGTTTCACAGAGACAGGATTGGGGTAGATGATAATCCCTTTCTTATTAAGAGGGAGTGTTGAGAAATGGCAACAAGAAATTCCAATTTAATTTCTTCTTGAATTAAAGTAAGAATTAAAAATCGAATTATATATTCTCATAGCACATGTAAATAGTTAATAATTTTAATTGACTTCATTAGATAAGGAATTTCGAGTTGGAAGTCTTTTTGTAGTCATGTGTATGTTTTCCCTAATTTCAGGGGTCCACGATGAGTTTATTTGAGTTGTAATTAGATAACTTAGTTTGACCAAGTTATAGACAATTGAACTAGTTCTAACTATTGGTGGAACTAGTAGAGGTCTAGTAGTGGGTTGGTGCGCTGGTGCATCCTTAGTGCTACTCTAGATAATTGAAGATTCCCTCATGAAAAACTCATGCATGTTAGTTCAAAGAAAGACCCACTTGAGACTAGAGTGCAAGGACAGTGTACTATCAATCAGAAGAGGACCTAGATTTGGATTGTGCAGTTATGAAAGAAGGAATTCCAAATTAAATATGGGTCATTCCTCATAGGAATTGCATAAGGAAATAGGAGCTCAACAAGCAACATAAATTAGCTAAGTTTTGGTCAATGCCGGCTTGTGAGGTAGAGAGTTGATCATACTTGTGTGAAATTGTTCTTGTGAAAAAAAGATTTGTATTATCACTCAGATTTTTTATTAATGCAATAGATAGTCAAGGTTTTGACCAGTAGATTTCCCCAGAGAAACAATTGTGTTATGTGTCTTTGATTACCTTCCTCTTGTCAACTATTGTTTTCATCGATTCTTGGTTTCCGCTATTTAAAGAGTAGAGTATATTCTTGTCTTGTGTTTTAGTACATTACATGAGCTGTGAATCTACAGGAATATTCACATAGTGTTGTCTAATGCATAACCATTTGATGAGAGTGTTCCCATATACTTTACATGCGTGGAGCACCACAAATATACTTGAAGGTACGTGGAGTATGATCTTATACACTTACATACGTGGAACATGATTTCACCCCAGGTTGCAATGCTAGAAACCAATGACAACTCCTACATTTAACAACACTGGAACATGTCTCTATCCTAGACCTCTATGTGTTGGTGGTAACATTAAAAATGCTCCTTAGGTTGATTCAGTAAAGTTTAAGTTTATCTTGAATAAAGTTTCATTTTTATGGCTCACCAAGAATTCACCTAAATTCCCTAAAATGCAAATCTATCATGAGGAAATGGAATCTTTCTCTTCAATGAAAATCTAGCTAAGGAAGGAAGAGACAAACAATATACAACATAACATAGAAAATGCAACAAACAAGATGCTTAATGCAATTCCTTTTCGTGCAATTGTTACTAAATCAATATAGATGCAAAACACTAAATTCCAATGCAAGATTTTTTCTTTTCACCACACTTAATTTACATAAATGAGGAAAACTAAGATGTAAAGTCTAATCACTGATTCAAGTGCACTTTCTAGAATGAGGACTAGAACAACAATTCATCCAAGTGATCAATGATCAAACAAAACAATTTTGCAAGCGACCTAATGATAAGAAGAAAGAAAAATCGAAACCAATTCTTACCAAAGGAAATAAAACACAAATGTAAACCAAATGGAGGCTTTAGAGACACCACAAGACACTCAAGGCTTAGGGAAGGTCAATTGGAAGTAGGCTAATTAAATAAACACTAAGCAAACAAGGCAAATTTGTGCAAAAACAAGGATCAATGCAGGTGCCAAGGAGGCACCAGTGCTCTGCAACATAGGAACAGAGAGGGAACATGTGAGGTGTAATGCAGACATAGAGAAGGCCTAGGTGGGGTGCAATGCTCTTTTAGCATACTAGAGGATGCGTTGGTCCTAGGAAAGAGAATTCTGACACAAAAATTGCAAACAAGACTCAATGAAATCACTTCTTAGGTTTGTTCTTGGTTGGTTAAAGTAGTAAAGGTCTATGAGAGAGGTAAATCAAACACAATGGACAAAGAAACCAGCAAGGGAATACACTAATACCCAATATGGTCTCCAATTTGTTATGTGCGATTTATGACTGCAGATAGAAATATCTCCCCTATGTTTGGTGGCTAACCTAGATCAACAGAATGAAAATGAACCCAATGTTTTCCTTAAAGTAAGTAGATGAGGGGAGGAAACCTAGTTGGAATATGTCATATGTTTTGCTCCTTCTTTGGCTTGAATGCTCCAATCTTAGCTCCAGCTGCCAAAATTAGAACATGCATTACGAGATAACACAGGACAAGAAACTACGAGATCTATGTAGCATCATCTATCTACCTCATTCAACAGATCAACATGGTATTAAAATACATGAAATAACGACATCATATATGGGAAAGAAAAATAACTCTCTGTATTGATATAAATGGAGTTACAACTATAAATAGGTGTCAATATTGTAGAAGAGCTCCTCCAAGTTGTTGAATTGTCCTTCGTTTGTCATAAAGTGCACCTCCAATCACCCTAAATGAATGAAAGGATAACTCTCACAACAACAACATAAGGGTATAACCTCTCTCCAAAAGGAAACCCCTTGAGGTTGTAAATATATAGAGGAGTGAGTTAAGTTGGGAGTTCTTATCCATTTACCAGTCTTGGGATTGAGATCCACTCTTGATGCGATCTAAGGATAAGGGATAGAAAATCCAAGGTAGGATGGGATAACATTCGAGTGTTTTATTTGAGGTAAATGGTTACAAAAGATTCTAGAAGCTTCTGGAAATGGAGGCTTTGGGATTCTCTCTCTTTTTCTTAAATTTATAGAACCAAAATAGGTGCAAGGAGACAAACATGTAGGTCATCTATGCAGGCTACAGTGGAGCAACCTATAGGTGAATAATGTTCAGCAAGATGCTAGGGTGCATTGGTCCTAAAACTGCCTCAAATGAGGCAGTTCTGGGCAGAAATTGTGGGGAATGAGAGAGTCATGCATAGGGATTTGTACAATGATGATATAAAGGGGGAATAAGATGTTGATTGATCCCATTAGGAGATTGATTAATTAGGTGTGACAAAATAGCCTATAATAGATGGGATATAGTGCCTTCACATAAGCTATGAGAGGAATATTTATTTCAACACCTGTGGCTTTTATGTCATGCATAATGGATCTTACTTCTGATGCTAAGGCAAGAGGGTCATCATTTTTCAATTCAAGATTGAACAACTTAATCATCAATTGAACAACTTCAAGTTCAGAGTGTGAGTCATACAATTCCTTCAACTCTTTTAAAGCATCAAAGGCATTTGAAAATGGTGAAATATGTTGACTCACCTCTTCATTTACCAACACTACAATCAAGGCACAGGCCTTGTTGTTGTTTTCCCAAATGACAAACTCCTTATCTGAAGTGGGATTTTTAGGTGCGTTATCTCCTTGTCTTTCACAAACCCCTTTCCACAACTCATTGAAAATGAGGGTGTGTTTTATTTTCCGAGACCACTCAGGGTAGTTCTCCTTTCTAGTGAATGTATTAGTGAATGCATTCTCAAAAAAATATGTCTTCTTTCAACAATCACTATTGTGTTTTGATATATTCTATTTAAATAAATGACTGATTTAATATGTATGTCAATATTTTAAAATATTATGGCTCCCACTATGACACTATGCCCAACTATTATACATTCAGGGTCCCTATTCACCACTGCATCAACAATATAATGTAATATATATATTGCATTCCAAAAAAAATTCCCACACAAGCTTAGGTCTTCATATCATATACCCATCATATATGCACGATTTTAAAAGGATTTAACACATGTATAACAACTTGACTACTAGCCTTTTCAGCGCAAGTATTGGCCTTTACAATACATGATCCAACACAATTATCAACTCAACTATTGACCTTTTCAACACAGGAATAGAGCAGGTAATATAGGTATCGACCTTTTCAAAACTTCAACAAATATTTTTAAACCATAAAAAAAACTTCAACACAATCTGAATGCACTCATCAGTCACACAATACCATGGAGACACCGTGATCACTGCACCAGATCAAAAGTTCGCCTTGTTATGCCCTTATACCAATAGGTGTCATATATCATGGTTGACTTGGTTTAGCTCTAAAATATGTTTATACCTTTGCTTGTTGCAAATGTTTTTCATATTTGTGGAGAATAAAAAATTTAAAAATGTAAAAAGGGTATACCCTAGAAAAAGAATAAAAGGGTAAAAAGAATAAAGAAAAGGTCAAAAAAATGAAAGAAAATGAACCCCAACAAAAAGAAAATACCAAGAAAGTGTGCAAGTCTAAATGCCACTACTTTTTTACTTTTGTATAATAAAAATTGTGTGTAGCTTGTCACCTATGCCACAATTCATGAATACTCAAATAGTTTAAGCTTGACTAGTTCATATTTTCAATTTCATGTTTTAGAAATAGAGAATAAAGATCTGACCAAACTGTTTAATCTTAGTATATAAGTAGATAGGTATAGTGAATAAAAGGAGCTCAACAATTTAATCTAAGTTCTTGGATGTAATAAGTGTAGATTTAGATAGGTATCACTATGTAAAAGAAAAGAAAGTTTGATAAGGGTTTACGAGTCTAAGTGCATGCTAATAAAGAAGTGAAAATGCTAGGGTAACGTAGGTAGGGTAAGTATCACATGGAAAGGCACTTCAACATTCATAGTCAAAATAATTAACCTCCCTATCCATTCCCATAAAAATATTCACTAATTCCCTAAGTGCTAAAGGTAATTACCAAAGTTAGAGGGGCTTAGAGCATTTCTCTGACTTTTGGAGGGACTGGACCCTCGACCCAATAATTGGAAATGCCTAAAGTACTTAAGCCCCCTTCATCAACATTGCCCCCCATAAGATCACTCATTCCTTTGATAAAACTTTTACTAAGTAAAATCCTATTTTACTTAGGGAAATTAGAACAAATCTGCATAAGAAACCCTTTTGTACACTTTATCCTAAGTAATATGTTATACAATGAAACACTTTTGGAAAACATTGGACTTAGCGCTTTACCATTCACTTTTGTCATATTAACCACTAATGTTTATTATATAATTCCCTTATAAAACAACATTACCCACGCCCCGTATTATTATATTATACAAAAACCCCAAAATTTTTACATATCCCGCCCGCAAACAATAAATGTGATTAATCAGCTAATCTGTAGTTAATTAAGAACCCAACCCCACCACCATTTAATGAGGATTATTTATGTCATTTGGAAATAACTTGATAACCAATCGAATCACCCCCGATATGATTAATCTTTTTAATTTATGTCAGGCCGACCCTCTCTATCTACCAGTCACTTCAGCTCCCTGACAACCGTCAGATCAAATCCAGTAGATCCGACGATCATCACACATATTGCACGGACCTCTGTGGTCGACTTTTAGTGTGTGATGGTGAGTGATTTCATGAATAGTACCTATGCTACGTGTCAAGTAGCGTATGGCACCGGTGGACCTCTTGCAATACCACCTCCTCCCTGCTGTTATGTGTCACTCGATAAATGGCATTGGGCGGACCTCTCCCAATACCACCTCCTCCCCAAAAGCAGTGCGATGGATTGCGAAACCACCTCCTCGCCCAACCCAATAAACCACTTACCACTCGAGTTCACCCACCCTAAATTTCCTTGTGATTTTCACCTATTCTAAAGTTTCTCCATTATATATTTTATATCCTAAGGTATGGTGGATACGAAAATTATCAAATGTATATTACAGGAATTAGGGTTAATTAAGTGAAATATGAGAGATATGAGAAAAGTGGTAAATTACATTGCTACAAGAAAAACCAAACTTGAGAGAAAATAATACAGGGATATAAGGCTAAGTTTGTGAAATGGAATTCAAATATAAAATGTTTTTACATTTACAAGCATGTATAAAATCATGTTTCAGGTATTTCACAAGGGAAAAAGAATTTACAGGTGGGGTAAAAAGCAATTTACAGAGGAAGGTAAAGAACAAACAACACATCATGTTTCAGGTATTTCACAAGGGAAAAAGAATTTATAGGTGCGGGTAAAAAGAAAACAACACATCATGTTTCAGGTATTTCACAAGGGAAAAAGAATTTACAGGTGCGGGTAAAAAGAAATTTACAGAGGAAGGTAAAGAACAAACAACACATGGTTTTGTAAAACCATCCATGTATTTTACAAGGAAAAAAGGAATTTACAGGTGCAGGTAAAATGATTTTACAGGGGAAGGTAAAGAACAAACAAGCCATGGTTTTGTAAACAACACATGGTTTTTTGTTAATTAAATTATGGATTTCATTTTAAAATATTTCGAAGATAGCATTTAAATATATATATTATATATTTTCCAAAATATTTTGTGACACTAATGGACATAAAACAGAGGAAGCATAGTCACATGATCAGCCAGCCAGCCAGTAGTGGGGGAAATCTCAGAGTTTTACCCAGAGGATCAGCAAACAATTTAGAGTCAGTTATTAGAACAAGAGAGATACATTTGCATCTGTTAATTTATTTGATAGCACAACCACAAATTTGGGTCCACATCCTAAATGTTCCCACTTCTACAGCAACAACATTTGCACAACACTTCACCAAGTCTATAATTTTGTAGCAATTAGAGTTTTTAGTTTAGCTATAATCTAAAAATGTCCTGCCTATTAGAGACAACATTTATGTAAAAATTTTATATTGTTTTGTATAAATACTTCACATTTGGAAGTATTTAGGGGGATGATTTTCTAAACAGTTTGATATTTGTATATTTCTAGAACCTGAGGGTGATTGTACTAGTTTCAAGCTAGCAGATTTGATTGAGCAATAAAGCATCATATTACAGGATTCCTGTGTTGAGCTACTCCAGTAAAGTATTTCGAATTTTCAGTTATTTTCTGAAGTTTTCACTATCATATGTTTTCTAAATCTTAATGGTATAACAAGAAGCAAATTTCAGAACATGTTTAAAAGCATTGTGTCTTAAACTATTTTCCATTTTTATGTTTTCCTTTGATTTCTAGATTAGGGAATTCTTAATTTCCCTATGATCTCGATTGATCTCCCTTCCATTTCTTCCATGATCCGGATTGAGGAATTTGTAATTGCTCTTTGATTCTGATTTTTCATCATTCAAACTAAAGATCTGAAATGGCTAATTTATTTGCCCTGTAAACATTTCCTTTAGAAGATTGATTCTTCTCTGTTGCTTGCATTTTGACTCCATAGCCCAATGGTAAACCAATCTGCATCTGTCCATCTGAATCAATAATCTCCCCACCAAACCAAAATCAATCAAAACCAATCAGTCCCACATAGCTAGCCTAAGACTTTTCCAAACAAAGTTAAATCTGAAAGAGAGAGCCCTCTCTAAAGTTGGCAGGGCTAGATCCTAGTGTCAAAATTAGGTTTGTAGTTACCTCGGTGATTTCTTTCTTCAGCTTTGAGAAAAATTGGAATGCTAACGTAGTGGTGACCATACTGGGGAAGGACAATTCCTCAGTCAAAACAAATCTTTAAGAAAATAAACTTAAATCTAAAAGCATCTTAAAGAATTCATAGAAGTTGCTTTTGATATCCTTTAAGAAAACCAAAAACAAAACCCAAAAATTTGGCTTCAGAAAGGACTGGTTACACTAGAGTTAATCCTGATCCCAATCCACCACAAGTGTTTGAGAACCCCAATCTGATCCCCAGAATTCTTAGAAGACAAGAAAGTTTTGTTAGTCCTTGACCCACATTCAAATCCTCATCTTGCCCTGTTAGGTGGATTTACCTCGAAAATCTACCCTTTGATGAATAATTTGGAAACTCGTTGTTTAGGACTTCACTCGATTCTGAATTAGCAGACCTAGTCCAAGACCCAGAGTTCATCCAAGAATTAGAAATCTGAGAAACCAATTTGTCAATCGATAGATATTTATAGAGTTCACCACAATCTGATCTTACCACTAAAGGAACCCCTAATCCCTTTGTAATCACTTCTATTTCTGCAAGCTCATCATCATTTCCTCATATCTCTCAACCCCAAACCACTCTACATCAGACCATCACCTTTAGCTCTCCATCCGCAACTGAAACATCCACTGTTATTCAAACCCCAACTTTTGTTTCACCATTACCAACAGCAATGGCCAACAGATATGCCCCCCTATTACTACCAGCAAATTTAGGTGCCATGCCCCAGGACTACCAAAGTAAGATCACTACTTTTGATGGCACCAGAACCTATACAGCCCAACAGCACACCAAGAAGATGACTGATTATTTTGAAATTTATGAAATAGTTACTGTTGATGTGCAAATGAGAATATTTGTTCAAATTTTATCTAGGAAAGTTAGAACCTAGTTCAGAGCCTTAACAACAAATAGTATAGATAGCCTAAGAACTCTCTATCAACAATTCCTGAACAGATGAGAGAAAAGGAAAGACCCCCTTCAAATTATATCTGAATACGAAAACTTAAGAAGAGGACCACAAGAAACTGTGCAAGACTATTGCACTAGATTCAACAGTGTGTATAATGCCATCCCACTAGATCTTAGACCCCCACATGGTTTAGCGTTAATCAAATTCCCAGATGGATTTGATTTTGATATGGCTTTCCAGCTGAGAGAATGAAACACCCCTACTTTGGAATATATGCAAAGCATAACAGTCAGTGTTGAAGCCAACCTGCTATCTAAGAAAGCCAAGGCTAGGAGTGAAAGGAGGTTACCATTAAAGGAAGAAAGCTCACCCTTTGAACAAAAATCTAGATGCCATAATTAAAGGAATGGATAAACATAGTGGAAACAATTGAAAGGAAATCTCCTTGGGATAGCCTACAAACCAATACAAGGAGAAATCCTAATTTCAGGAAAAATTAAAACCCGAACACTGGAAAGAATGGTCCTACCAAAGAAATTAGACCCCCTTTCCAGGAGAACTATGCAGAAGCTTCCCACTCTGAAGGCCCAAAAGAAGATACTCAAACTAATTTGACGGGGCTTGATGATGAAGGAGAAGTTTTCTTAACCCAAGATGACCAAGAGACCCACATACTTAAACAGTTCCAAACCCAATCAAGGGAATCATTTGAATTTAGAGAAGGATATGACACAACCATCTTTGAGGTGCACAACCAATACAATCTACGAAGTAGGAGAATTAATGTCCCTCAAACGAACAAGCGAACGGTTTCAAATCAGCCCAAAAAAAGTAAGACAGTAATCAAACCTGTACAAATTCTTTCTAGATCAAATACTAATCCTTCTAACTCCATAATTGAAGATGTCTCTCATAATCAACCAAATAACAAACAACCCTCCACTTCCCTTCCTTCCAAGGGAACTATGGAAGAACCTCCAGAGGTTGATCTAAGAGAATCAACAAATCATGATTCTACTCCTGAAAAGGAGAGAAACATAGAAAACACAGAAAAAATAGAGAAAATACTATTGCTCGAAATCCAAAGGCCCAAATAGAAAACCCCTTTAATATGGAAACAGAAGTAGGTAAGTTGAAAATTTATGTCCCATTATCCAAATTAGCTAAACATGATGCCTACCGAAATAAAATCAATAGATCACTGAAAATTACTGGAATTGAAGACTCAGTTAATCTTTTTGATGACCAGCCCAAATTAATCTTTGGCCTAGAAGTGAATGGAAAACCATTGGAAGGAGGAATTCCTCCCTTCTATGTGAACTTAAACATACATGATAAGATTCTTCACAATGCCATGTTTGATTTTGGTGCATCTCATAACCTCATGCCCAAGTCTGTAATGGAAAAGCTAGACCTAGACATCACTAGACCATACAAAAATTTGTTTTCTTTTGATTCTAGTTAGGTGAGATGTTTAGGACTAATAAAAGACTTGTGTGTTTGATTGATTCAATACTTTGTAAAAACAATTTTAATGGACATAGTGGTAGCAGATATACCACCCAAATATGGCATGTTATTGTCCAGATCCTGGGGTGCTAAGCTTCAGGGATCTCTTCAATTAGATATGTCATATGCCACTATATCGGTTTTTGGACAACCAAAGAAAATATATAGAGAAACATTGATGAAATACGTAGTAAGTAGTCAGGAAAGACCCCAAAATTTCCCCATCTACTCAGTACACTCTGATATGGATTCGTTCATTCTTTACAATGCAGAAACCAGCCCTTCAAATACTTTAGAGTTTGTAGCTACAAAACCAAAAGAAATTGAAAAATAAAAATAGAGTGTTCATATTAAGGAAATATCAAATAACAAAGAAAGGTCAGATGAAAATGAAAACTCATATCCCATGGTTAAACAAATTCCTACTACCCCAGACACAAATTATGAGCATGAAATCCTTTGGAATTTAGAATTTGATGGCTCAGTCAATAAACTAGGGGCAAGAGTAGGAGTTTAGGTGTACAATTTAGAAAATGATCATGCTGAAGGCCATGCCTATAGATTAAATTTTAGATGCACCAATAATATGGCAGAATATGAGGCTCTCTTGTTGGGGCTTAAACTTGTTAAAAGATTAGGAGCAATCAGGGTATTTGTCATAGGAGATTCATAATTGATAATTAAACAGATTAAAGGAATTACTTAACTAGGGATCCTAAACTAGGGTATTATAGAGGAACAATCATAGAAATTTTCAACCTTTTCTGGAAACCTAGCTTGCAACTATCCCTAGAAAACACAACATGCAAGCCCACAGCATGGCCATGTTTGCCAACACCTGCAAATTACCTTTTCAACCTAATCATCAATATACTACTGAGATTAGGCACAGACCAACCATCCCTGATAATCTAACGAACTGGTAGGTTTTTGATAGTGATAAGCAGATGAATAATTTTTTAACTTTAGATGAAGAGTTTTCTAACATTAACATAGATGTTGACACAGTTATTAGGCCTAGTCAAATAAATGAGGTAGAAATTAACATTTCAGAAGAAAATTGAATAAATATGCTTCATCCCACAAAATTCGCACAAAAAGAAATCCAACACCTGAAACAAATGGACCTAGGTGAAATAATTGAAGAAGAAACAAAGGTTATCAACCTAAAGGACAATCATTTACCTAAAGGACTGGCTCCTCTAGAAGATTTGTTTGACTCCAATGACATTCCCAAGAATCCTAAAATGGAGCCATTAAAAGCAGAAATCGAAGAGTACAACTTAGAAACACAGGATAATTTAAAAATGATAAAATGGTCAAAATCTCTACCTCCTGATCAAAAGCTAAAGTATGTTGAACTTACGACAGAATTCTAGGATGTCTTGCCTAGAGTTACGAAGATTTGAAGTCCTATGACACCTCTATAATTCAGCACATTATACCTCTGAAAGAAAATCAAAAGCCCTTTAAACAGAAACTCAGAAGAATTAACCCTGTGCTATTACCATCAATTGAGAAAGAAATAAAATGCATGTATGAAGTAGGGATTGTTGCCCCTATTAGATTTTCAGAGTCGGTGTCTAACTTGGTACCTACCAGGAAGAAAACTGGTGAAATAAGGTTATGTGTTGATCTCAGAAATGTAAATAAGGTCTCTCTTAAAGATAACTATCCTTTACCGAAAATGGATCATATTTTGCAAAGGGCAGTGGGTTCTTCTAGAATTTCACTTTTAGATGGGTTTTCAGGATATAACCAAATCTTGGTTCGTCCTGATGACCAAGAGAAAACTACTTTTACAACACCATGGGGTACTTTCATATACATCAAATTGCCATTTTGACTAAAAAATGCAGGAGCAACCTTCCAAAGAGCAATGGACATTGCCTTTGCCAAAGAAATTCATGATTTTGTTGTTATATATCTAGATGATCTAACTGTTTTTTCTAAATTAGATCAATAGCACTTGGACCATCTCAGGCAAGTATTTTTAAAATGTAGAAAATATGGCATTTATTTGAATCCAAAGAAGTCCTTGTTCGGTGTGGAGGAGGGTAAACTTTTAGGTCATATTATTTCCAAAGAGGGCATTAGAATTGACCCTTCCAGGATCGAAGCATTTTACAGATACCCCATCCAAGAAGTATTAAAGAACTTCAGGCTTTCCTATGAAAGATAAATTTTTTAAGACAATTTATTTCTAACTTAGCCAAACTCATTAGATTACTAAATAACATGCTAAAAAAAGATTCAAGTATCAAATGGACAGTAGAGGCCAAGTAATCATTTGAAGAAATCAAAATGGCCTTAAACAGAACACCAGTCCTCACAAGTCCACAATTTGATAGAGAGTTCATCATTTTTTCATTTGCATCAAAACACACCATAGTTGTAGTTTTATTACAAAAGGATGACCAGGGATGTGAAAAACATATAGCCATTTTTAGTAAAGCACTCAGACATGCATCATTAAAATACAAAATAATGGAGAAACAAGCTTTTGCATTGATAAAAGATATTAAATATTTCAGAGTCTACATATTATACTATCATGTAATAGCTTATGTTCCTAATGTAGTAGTCAAAGAAATCCTAACTCAGGATGGAATCGATGGTAAAAGAGGAAAATGGATAGCTACAATCTTAGAGTATGATATAGAGATAAAACCTACCAAGCTAATAAAAGGTCAGGTGTTGGCCAAACTCATGGCAGAATCTAATTGTTAAGCCCTAGACATAAATGAACTGGATAACGAGCAGGAGATGGCAACTCCACAAATCATCCAGGCCTTTTTAGATTCACCTTGGTATGCTGATATAATTTATATTTTACAAAACCTACAAGCTCCTCCAGGGTTATCCAGAACCAAGAATAGGTTTTTGAAAATGAAAGCTTCAAAGTTTTGCATCTTAGATAATACTCTTTTTTAGAAAAATCATGAAGGAATTTTCTTAAATTGTTTATTAAAAGATGAAGCTGACAAGGATCTCCAAGAATTTCATGCAAGAGACTATGGTGGACATCTCTATTGGAAGTCAACTGCAGACAAGATCCTAAGGGTTGGATTCTATTGGCCAACCTTGTTTGCAGATGTGAAGAGATTTGTAACTTCTTGCCATAAATGCCAAATCTTTCAAGGCAAGAGAAAGTTATTACCTTTACCCTTAAAACCCATTTCTACCAAGATACTTTTTGAAAATGGGGTCTTGACTTCATTGGAGAAATTCATCCACCCTCTTCTGGCCAACACAAATGGATACTCACTACCATTAACTATTTTACTATATGGATAGAGGTCATTCCCTCGAGACAAGCCAATGACACTGTGATCATAGGTTTCTTAGAGACCAATATTTTGTCCAGATTTGGTTGTCCCACTAAAATCATTACTAATAATGCTGCAGCCTTTAAGTCAAAGAAAATGATTAATTTCTGTAACAAGTATCACATTACACTGAGCCATTCCACAGCCTACTATCCTCAAGCGAATGGACTAGCAGAATCTTCCAACAAAAGTCTAATTAATATCTTAAAAAAACTATTGGAAGAAAATAAGAAAACTTGGAACAAAAAATTGATCAATGCTTTGTGGGCAAACAGGCTTACAACCAAAAAATCCATTGGAACTAGTCCCTATGAGTTAGTATATGGCATGGAGGTTGTTTTTCCTTTATCATTAGGGGTTCCTGACATGAAAATACTCCAAGAAACTCAAGTGGAACCTAATGATATTCAAAGAAGGATAAACCAGACTATCAATTTGTAGCAAACTAGGGAAGAGGTGTACGAAAGATCCCAAGTGTTGTAGGAGAAACTTAAGAATATATTTGACAGAAGAGCCAAGGCAGAAGATTTCCACCTTGGAGATAAAGTGTTAAGATGGGATTCAAAAAGAGAGGACAAGGGGAAACATGGGAAGTTTGACTTCCTATGGAAAGGACCATACATCGTCTATGCTTTCAAAAGAAACAATGCATATTTTCTTAAAGAGTTATATGGTACATAAGTAGAAGAAGGACCAGTCAATGGTTGGATGTTGAAGCATTACTTTGATCTTAGTTACTAATGTTACCATGTTCTTCATAGTACATATTATATCTTTTGTAATGTCATAGTTTTGATTTGACAGTAAGATTTTGGAGTTGAAGCCCGAAGAGAAGGCCCTAAGCTTTAGAAGTATTACTATCATACATATACATAAAGCAGTAGGCAAGAGGAAGATTACAGAGCATAATCAAAGTTTCAAAAGGCCACTGATCTACTGTTCTTGACTTTCCACCAGGGAAAGCCATCCCCAAGTGGAGACACTATTATGCCCCTATACCAATAAGTGTCATTTATCATGATTGACTTGGTTTAGCTCTGAAATATGTTCATACCTTTGCTTGTTGCATATGTTTTTCATATTTGTGAAGAATAAAAAATTAAAAAATTTATACCCTAGAAAAAGAATAAAAGGGTAAAAAGAATAAAGAAAAGGTAAAAAAAATGAAAGAAAATGAACCCCAACAAAAAGAAAAGACCAGGAAAGTGTGCAAGTCTAAATGCCACAACTTTTTTACTTTTGTATAATAAAAATTGTGTGCGGCTTGTCACCTATGCCACAATTCATGAATAGTCAAATAGTTTAAGCTTGACTAGTTCATATTTTCAATTTCATGTTTTAGAAATAGAGAATAAAGATCTAACCAAACTGTTTAATCTTGGCAGATAAGTAGATAGGTAGAGTGAATAAAAGGAGCTCAACAGTTTAATCTGAGCCGTTGGATGTAATAAGTGTAGATTTAGATAGGTATCACTATGTAAAGGAAAATAAATTTTGATAAGGGTTTGCCAGTCTAAGTGCACCCTAATAAAGAAGTGAAAATGCTAGGGTAAAGTAGGTAAGTGCACCCTAATAAAGAAGTGAAAATGCTAGGGTAAAGTAGGTAGGGTAAGTAGATGATGGTTGCAGAATAAATGTGTGGTGAATGATAATTTTAAATGTTTAAATCTTTTACTTTCATCACTAAGCAAAGGCATGTATCACATGGAAAGGCACTTCAACATTCAAAGTCAAAATAATTAACCTCCCTACCCATTCCCCTAAAAATCTTCACTAATTCCTTAAGTACTAAAGTAATTACCAAAGTTAGAGGGGCTCAGAGCATTTCTCTCACTTTTGGAGGGACTAGACCCTCAGCCCTATAATTGGAAATGCTTAAAGTACTTAAGCCCCTTTCATCAATATTGCGCCCTCATAAAATCACTCATTCCTTTGATAAAACTTTTCCTATGTAAAATCCTATCTTACTTAGGGAAGTTAAAACAAATCTGCATTAAAAACTCTTTTGTACACTTTAGCCTAAGTAATATGTTATATACTGAAACATTTTTGGAAAACATTGGACTTAGCGCTTACCATTCACTTTTGTCATATTAACCACTAATGTTTATTATATAATTCCCTTCTAAAACAACATTACCCATGCCCATATTATTATATTATACAAAAACCCCAAAATTCTTACATATCCCACCCCTATGGTTAAATATAACCGTAAATCAAACAATAAACGAGATTAATTAGCTAATCCATAGTAATTAAGAACCCAAACCCGCCACCATTTAATGAGGATTAATTACATCATTCAGGCTAACTAATAACTCAATAGCCAATCAAATCACCCCCGATATGATTAATCTTTTTAATTTATATTAGGCTTGCCCTCCATATTTTCAAGTCACTTCAGCACGACTGTCCGATTGGATCCCGCAGATTCGACGATCATCGCGCATATCGCATGGACCTCTGTGGTCGACTTCTAGCGCACAATTGTGAGTGGTTTTATGAATAGTACCTATGCTACGTGTCAAGTAATGTATGGCATCAGGCGGACCTCTCCTAAAAACACCTCCTTCTCGCTACTACGTGTCACTCGATAAATGGAGTTCACCCACCCTAAATTTCCTTGCGATTTTCACCTATTCTAAAGTTTCTCCATTATATATTTTATATCCTAAGGTATGGTGGACAGGAAAATTATCAAATGTATGTTACTGGAATTAGGGTTAATTAAGTGAAATATGAGAGATATGAGAAAAGCTGTAAATTACATCGCTATAGGAAAAACAATACTTGAGAGAAAATAATACAGGGATATAAGGCTAAGTTTGTGAAATGGAATCAAATGTAAAATGTTTTTACATTTATAGGCACGTATAAAATCATGTTTCACGTATTTTACAAGGGAAAAAGAATTTACAGGTGCAGGTAAAAAGCAATTTATAGAGGAAGGTAAAGAACAAACAACACATGGTTTTGTAAAACCATCCATGTATTTTACAAGGAAAAAAGGAATTTACAGGTTTAGGTAAAATGAATTTACAGGGGAAGGTAAAGTACAAACAAGCCATGGTTTTGTAAACAACACATGGTTTTTTGTTAATTAAATTATGGATTTCATTTTAAAATATTTCAGAGATAGCATTTAAATTATATATATATTATATATTTTTCAAAAAATTTTGTGACACTAATGGACATAAAACAGAGGAAGTGCAGGATCAGCCAGCCAGCAGTGGGGGAAATCTCAGAGTTTTAGCCACAGGATCAACAAACAATTTAGAGTCAGTTATTAGAAAAAGAGAGATACATTTGCATCTGTTAATTTATTTGATAGCACAGCCACAAATTTGGGTCCACATCCTAAATGTTCCCACTTCTACAGCAACAACATTTGCACAACACTTCACAAAATCTATAATTTTGCAGCAATTAGAGTTTTCAGTTTAGCTATAATCTAAAAATGTCTTATCTGTTAGAGACAACATTTATGTAAACAGTTTATATTGTTTTGTATAAATACTTCACATTTGGAAGTATTCAAGAGGATGATTTTCTAAACAATTTGATATTTGTAATTTTCTGGAACTTGAGGGTGATTGTACCAGTTTCAAGCTAGTAGATTTGATTGAGCAATAAAGCATCATATTACAGGATTACTGTGTTAAGATACTCCAGTAAAGTATTTCCAATGTTCAGTTATTTTATGAAGTTTTCACTATCATATGTTTTCTAAATCTTAATGGTATAATAAGAAGCATATTTCAGAACATGTCTAAAAGCACTATGTCTTAAACTATTTTCCATTTTTATGTTTTCCTCTGATTTCCAGATTAGGGAATTCTTAATTGCTCCCTAGTTTCGATTGATTCATCCGTAATCTGATTTAGAGGCTTCTTAATTGCCCTCTGATCTCAATTGATCTCCCTTCCATTTCTTCCATGATCTGGATTGAGGAATTCGTAAATGCTCCTTGGTTCCGATTTTTCATCATTCAAACTAAACATTTGAAATGGTTCAGTTACTTGCCCTGTAAACATTTCCTTTAGAAACTTGATTCTGCTCTGTTGCTTTACTTTTGACTCCATAGCCCAATGGTAAATAGATCGGCATCTGTCCATCTGAAGCGGTAATCTCACCACCAAACCAAAGTCAATCAAAACCAATCAATCCCACATAGCTAGCCTAAAACATTTCCGAACAAAGTTAAATCTGAAAGAGATAACCCTCTATGAAGCTGGCAGGGGTAGATCCCAGCTTCCAAAGTAGGTTTGTAGTTACCTCGGTGATTTCTTTCTTCAGCCTTGAGAAAAATTTGAGTGCTAACATGCCTCACTGCACCAAGTCGAGAGTTCGCCTTTCTCACACCACCGCAGTCTTATGGATCAAACCCTAGCTCGAATCTCACCCAATAGTTGGCATCTCTTTGAATAATGGAGACCTCCTCCTCCTCTGCTTCAGTTCCTCGGAATTCAACCCAAACTGTGGTTTTGCTTCATATTTTACATCCTACCAACTTGCCCACTTCAAGAGCATATTTAGATTCCTTGATAGTTTACGTCTCCACAACAACGATGATTTATTACATACAACGACCCTACTGTCTCATCATGTAGATTGGTGGAAGCAAGTCCAGACAGAGCTAGTGGATTTCCTCTCCAATTTGCAAACACACTTGAAGATTTGGAAATAGTTCAAGAGATACTTGAATGCTTTCCTCTCTCCCCTTGATGTGAAACAAATGTTGGAGGTATTAAAGCAGGAGTAGACATAGCTAGCAACCAATGCCCTTTTTCTTAAAGATCGTTACCTGATAGAGGTGTCAATAGTCCTTGAACAATTTGTAAGAAATTATGTGGTTTCTTTAACATTACACTTCCCCACAACACAACAATCCAACCCAGTGTCGATTCCTAAGGAATCAGTGGGTGAATAAGATAATTCGCAGATATAATTCAATGCACTATCCAAACACACAAAAAATTGGGATAGAGAAAAGAGGGACAAAATATGGCAAAGAAAATAAAGGTTACAAGGCAGAAAAAAACTAAAATTAGGGGTTGGCTCTGATACCATGTCAAACTAAGAGGTAACTCCACAAATTGAATTGTTTATTGCATTAGCCATATCATGAATTTATACATGAGTTGAAAGACTCTTGGGATTCCAATTCCAAGATCTCTTGATTTGCTCAAAATGCATAATTGACCAAATTAGGTGTCAACATAAGGAAATGAAAGAATAGATATTATTTCACACACCAAAAATTATGTTGAGCTATTCATTAAATCAATATAATAATACACATAAATATATGAATTTAGGCTTCTGTGATCCATATCAAGTTTTTTGAGAAGAGTTTTCGGCGGAAATCACATTATAATACATTTGTCGACACGTTTCGAATCAACAAATGTGGTTCATCATTAGGACAAGTTGAAGAACCAGATCATGGTTGTAGTACAAATAGAGAGATTGGGTTATCTAACGGCTACATTTGACCTAGAACAATTGTATTTGACTAGGAAAGGAAATGGCTATATTAGACTAGATAACGGATAGGACCAAGAGAAATGGAGAGGGACATATAATTAGTTAATTAAATCATTAGAAAGTTAATTTTATTTCTATTTACGATTAAGCTTAGATTGTTTGTATTTAACCAAATTAACTAATAAGCTTATTTTTAGCATTATTATTGTTGTTGTTATTATTATTATTATTATTTTTATTTTTAATCATCAAAGACTGAAAAAAACATATAATAATATTATTATATTAAATAATAAGAATAAATAAGTAATAACTAAATAATCTAATTAGTTAATTAATTCTTTGACTTAATTCATAATTTAATTTAATTATATTAGAAATGAAACAATATTTTATTTAAAATATAAATAAAAGTCAATGGAAAAAATATATCTATTTTCAATTAGTTAGTTAATTCAATTTATAATTTTTATCATATGGAACAATTAATTAAAAGATATTTATCATATTCAAATTCATATTCAACTATATCTAACCAATTTGGAAAACAAACTCTTTATAAAACAAACTCTTTATAGCAATATCCCAAAATGAAAATAAACTAGATACAAAGTCTACTTAATAAATACCCAATAAAATTTAATATTTCAATATTTATAAATACACCTCTACACAATATTAAAAGTAAACTAAAAACAAATTCCACTTAATAATAACCAAATAAAATTTAATATTTCAACATCATTCTCTATGAAAATATACCTATACCAACTTTTTATCGATTTAGAACCGGCAGCTGATTATATCGAATCTGGAAGTTGACAGAACCTCATATATCAAATCTTTTCTTAAGAATGAATGTCACTGGACCCATCGATTTGTCAATCCATAACCCTACAAAATAATAACCACGTTCGGTCAGCTGTCAAAATACATTGAGCAAAAATCAGTAATGTACTGGTACAGCTGATTTTTTTTTTTATTTTTTGAAAGTATAAATAAGTTTAGTTTCTTAAAATATTTAGAAGATGTAAATTTGGAACTCAAATTTGTAAATGAATTTCATAAAATTAATTGAAAGTTAAAGAAAATTAAATCATGGAAAATTTAAATTATGACAATTCATCATGTTAGTAATTCTTTTATCTTTTAAAGTAAATTGAAATTTTTAATTGAAAAAGTATAAAAATTGACTAACATATGTTTAACGCTTAATACAACTCTTCTGTTTTAAGAAATTAATTAGTTTAAAACACACCATATAATTTAAACTAGCACAATCACATTTCCAATTATTTGATAAACCTGAAGCTTATTGAACATATGTCGACCACATTTTCCAATGCTAATTGATATACGCATCAACAAATAATAATATATTATCCGTATTTAGGAATATTTAATAACTATATAATATAACATTAGATCTTATAGATATAATATAATATATTTATATAGATTAGATCTCAGATTTCAAATCTTTGTTAACAATTACTGACCTTCTAAGCTTTTTACAATGTCAAATTATAGTGAGTTTGAGAGGCTTCTCCAGGCTTTTTCAGCATAGGAATAAAATCTTAAATCAAAATAAATAGTTTGTATTCTTTTAGGTCGAAGACCAATGTTTGGTCTGGGTGGACGTTACCATATCATCCATCGTCATCATAAAATTATTTACTTATATAATAATAAGAATAGCTAAATATAACTAATAATATAATAATAATATCTGATATAATATTATAATATATTTATTATTATTATCAATATAATAATTTATTATTAATATAATTAATCCAATTTTTTAATTAACATAACAGGCCTTATTATTATTTATGATAATTAATAAACTATCCAAATAATGCACGTATATTCTTATATAATTTATTTATATTATGATTTTTTTTTTTTTTTTCCCAATGGTTCACCAACATCTGTGGTCAGGGGGTGCAGGCTACGTCCACGTAAATTCTAAGGCTGATCTCTAGGATCAAACCCCTCGGCCATCACAAACCTGACCCCAAGGGCTTCGGGTAGAATCGACCCTGTGACCTCCCGTTTTGGCGAGGCACGACTTGACCAGTTGAGCTAACCCTTGGGGCTCATATATTTATGATTATTATATTGATAACTCTATAAATATTAACAACCAGATTATTTATATATATTATTATATAAATATTATAATAATAATATAAACTCCTAATATATTAATTAATAATAAGAATATTATCATCATATTATTAAAATTATATAATAATATAAAAATTTTAAACAAAATAATAACAATTATAATAATAATATATGATTGATTATGATGATGAAGATGGTTAACGTCCACTGAGACCAAACTTTGGTCTAGCGGACCTAAAGAAACAACTTATTTAGTTTGATTTAAGAATTTATTTCTATGCTCAAAATGCTTGGAGAGAAGCCTCCCAAGCTCACTAAAATTTTGACATCGTAAAAGGCTAGGAAGGTCAATGTTGCGACAAATATTATGAAACTGAGATCGAATGCGGTTGTACGTGGGGAACTCTAAGAGGAAGTGGTTTTCATCCTCAATGTTCCTATTATCACAGAGATGGCAGATTCTTTCCATCCATGGTGTTTTAGGAACTACCCAACAACCTGTTTCACTATGGAGCTCATGAGAGTTCATTCTAATCTTTGCTATATTAATTTTCTTCTTTGAGATAGCTAAAACAGAGAGATACTTTTGATCTTCTAGGGTGGGGTCGATGACCTTCTTATAATAACTTAATTTTCTTTTAGCCGCTAAATCTTTCTGACACCACATTTTTTCTTTGAACTTAGAAGTAACAATATTTTTAATTTTATTAATGTTTTGCAATGCAACATTCTCGTTGATCTCCCAATGGTTTAACCAGGCCCTGGTGTCTTTATACCAACCTTGTTTGAGCCTTAGGTGGTTTTGGCTGGAATTTAAAGCTAGCTTGGGAAGTCTATGATCTCCTATGTTATTGAGCTTGTGCTTGTACAATAGAAGCCTAGTCATAGCTAGGCTTTCGATAAGGGAAAGACCTACTTCTCTAAGGAGAACAGGGTAGGGGGTATTGCTTTTAATTTTGATGTTATACGTTATAAAGCACTTCTGGATTTGCTCAATATTTCTCCAAGATTCTCTAGAGATGCTGCAACCCCAAACCTCACATCCATATAAGATAACAGGAGTGACTAAAGTTTCAAAGAGGAACTTCTTTTTATCCCACATTATGAGGTTTTCCGTTTTACAATTATTTTCAAGACCAAAGTAAGCTTTCCACCCCCCATTAATCCTTTTCTCTATGCTATAGTTCCAGTTGAGCTTGTGATGAATATCAATTCCTAGGTACTTGTAAGAATCCACTTCCTCCAACTTATTATTTTCATACATAAAATTAGCATAGGTGTCCTTCTTGGATTTGATAATCATAACTTTTGTTTTGTCAATGTTAACAGTCATACCTATGGTAGAGCAGAAATCCTTAAGAAGCCTAAGTTGCTTATCAAGAGCAGATGGACAGCTTGTGAGGAGAACAATATCATCAGCATAGAGAAGAAGGATGACGACTATCCCAGCTAAGATCGTGCTAGCGCATCCTTCTTCCTCTAAGTAACCTTCGAGCTTGTCAATGTAAATGCCAAATAGGGTACGGGAGAGGGGACAACCTTGTTTAACTCTGTTATTACACTTAATATCTTTCAACCACCCCTCATTGCTCTTTAGCTTGGCAATTACATCCTCGTATAATCTAATAGCGTCAGCTCTCAACTTGAAAGGAACCTTTAGCTCTTCTAATCTATTCCAAAGGTTGTTTCTAGGAACCATATCGAAAGCCTTTCTAAAGTCCACAAAGCAACAAAAGAGATTGGATTTATCATTATGACATTCCTCCACAATGATCCTAAGCGTAACGAGGTGGTCTGTTGTTGACTGATGCCTTCTAAAACCCGCTTGGCCTTTAGCCCGCTTACCTTCACTTTCAAGCCATATGCTCAACTTCTTTTCCAAAATACTACCATATAACTTAGCTAAGAGAGCGCTGATCATAATTGTCCGATAATTAGAGGGGTTATTTGTATCCCCATTTTTAAAAATAGGGATAATGAGGCTCTCAATCCATAGCTTAGGGAACCCTTGCTTGACTGCTTCATTGAAAAGCTTGTGGATGTGGGGGATGAGGACAGGGCCTCCAATTTTTAAGATTTCTGCTTGGTAACCTTCAATGTCCTTAGCTTTCCCATTAGCCAGGCGTGTAACCCCAAAGTCAATGTCTTCTAGAGAGAAAACTTCTTTCATTGTGGGCAGGGTTTCAAAGCTATCCATGACATTTGGAGATTCATAGAGCTTCTTAAGATAGGAATTCCAATCGTATAAAGTAATTTTATTATTATCTTTAGTTTTCCTAGTTAGAATTTGCCTCCAAAATTTCTTAGGAGCTACCTTAGAGAGGTGTGAGAGATTCTCTTGTCTTTTACGAATGTACTGCCTATTTTTTCTTTTAGTTAGGGCTTTGTATATTTTTATCTTGTCTATTTTAAGAGATTCATCAACAACTTCCTTAATAGCTCTCCTCGCATTTTTACAGTCTTTGTCATACCATGGGTTGGTTTTGTTATTTCGTTTATTATTTGAAACTTCAATTGAGAACTTGTTAATAGAATATGAGAGGGTTGTAGTAAAATTATGGTAGAGGTCTTCTATGTTGTCTATACTAGATAAAGGAAGCAAATGTGTTTTTAATTCTTTTAGAAAGAGATCGTTTTTTTAAATCAAATATTAAATTCTTTTGGCTATAAGGATTATTTTCTATAGGATCTCTGTGCATGACAAAGTTGAGAGTTAGAAGTAAAGGCCTATGATTAGAGTCAGGCTCATGGTCATTTAAGATGTCAAGATTTATTATTTTGTTGTATAGAGGGAGATCGGAAATAACGTAGTCTACCACACTGCTACCAAGCCCATGGATGCAGGTCATCTAGCTAGAATTGGGCCACTTCTTTAGACTATTGCAAAGTATGAGATCCTGAGCACTACAGAGCTTAACTAGCTCTGAACCAAACAGATTCAACCCAAGGTCTTCAAAGCTCCTTTTGTACCTACTAGCCAGAGTAGGGTCTTTGTCCAACTGAAGAGGGTTAGGGTTTGAATGATTGCTTAGAATAATAGCTTGTTTGCTTGAATTTCGAGCATTAAAGACACCTATTAAAAGGATATTACCTTCATTCCTTAGGCTAGAAATATTATTCTCCAAACCATTGTAAGGAATATTTTTATCTAGTTTCTTCTTCCTATAGAAGTTAGAATTGATGGGGGGAAAATAACACATTGCTAAGTATGTCATATTTATGATCAGTGGAGATCACCTTTATTTGGATTAATCTTCCTTTATTTTCAATTAATTTCCCGAACCTTGTTGCTTCTGTGAGACACGTTGTTTCAATTTGTAATCTATTATGTAATTCTATCTGGGCTATGGCTAAAGTATCCTCATCTACCTCCTCTTTTAAACTGAAGATTATAAGGTTCAAGGTCCTTTTTTTATGCTCATGGTCTAATTCTATTAATTTGTTCATTTCATCTTTAATTGGTTTGATATCTAATTTATCTACCACATTATTTAGGTTGAGGTGGCTATTAACTTTTTCTTCTAGTTCTTTAATCATGTCCTTTATTTTAAGGCTCTCTAAAGCATCTTCTTGCTGGGATGTTTGGTTAGTATCTTGGTTTTGTTTTTCTATAACCTGCAACCTAGTCTCTATTGCCACCATTTTATTCTCTAATAGTTCTATTTTATTTTCTATTTGTTTTTGGATTGTGTCTTCAACAGATGCAAATTTATTTTCTAGCATGGTTTCTAACTCTGTTTGTAACTTGACTTCTCTTTCTTCTCTACATTTCTCTACAAATTCTATATACTCATAGAGGCCTTATAGAGTAACTGTGCAAGGTCTGCCTTTGGTAATCTTTGGTAGCTGTGGTGAAATATTCATACTTGAAACTATATGAGAAAGTATGTTTTAGAAAAAGATAAGGAAAGTGTGCACCTGATATCAACCGTGTCTGTAGATTGCACGTGGCCACTGCAGTCCGCAGACCTGATTGGATCGCGTTCAGAGGATGTATACATTGTCGACGAACCCAAGATCACCAAAAGAGACCCTTATTATTTGAATACGAGCCTCAAATCACCGAGCTTTGGATATATATGTGTGAGTCTAAGAACCGAGATCACCAAATGCGTTTATATATGTGAGCCTCAGAACCAGAGTGAGGGTTTATATATCACTGAACTGAGTGCGTTTAATTTCGCCGAACCAAATTGAGTGTGTTTAATTTCATCGAATGCGTTTATATATCTTTGATCACTGAACCGAGTGCATTCATATACAGTTTAGTGAGGGTTTATATATGCGAGCCAAGATCACCGAGCTTTGGATTTATATGTGTGAGCCTCAGAACCAAGATCACCGAATGCATTTATATATGTGAGCCTCAGAACCAGAGCGAGGGCTTATATATCACCGAACCGAGTGCGTTTAGTTTCACCAAACTGAACCAAGTGCGTTTAATTTCACCGAATGCATTTATATATCTTTGATCACCGAACCGAGTGTGTTTATATATAGTTTAGCGAGGGTTTATATATGTGAGCCAAGATCACCGAGCTTGCAATTATAATTATAAATAAAATATATATATTATTAAAAAATATACAAATATAATATTATTATAATAATAAATAATATAATAATATACAATAATATATTACTATAATAATAACAATAAATACCAATTAATTATGATAATTAATAACTATACAAATTAATAGCAACTATATTCTTATATATTTATATTTTTATGATTATTATATGAATTTTATTATAATAATATTAGTATTATTGATTATTATTATTATTCTTAGGCTTTAGTATTTTTAATATTTATCTTAGGGTTTGTATACATTGGGTTTATAATATTAGTCGCTTTTCTTTATTATTACCTAAGGATTTAATACTAAAATCCCAAGGGATTATGAACCAACGGGAATAATATTAAACAAAAATGATTAATATTATAAACCCAAGGAACTAATAAACCCAACTCTTTAATATTATAAACCTAAGGAATTAGTGAACCCAACAGATAAATATTAAAAACCTAAGGGATCAAGAAGTGTAAGGAATTGATATTACAAACACAAGAGAAACATAAAGATGACGATGATTGATATTATAAACCCAAGTTAATAATAAACCCAAAGGATTAATACTAAAACCCCAAGGTCATATGAACTGAAGGAAATAATGTTAAACCCAAGGGACTAATATTATAAACCCAACATTGGAAAAACCCTAATATAAATATTAGAAAGACCAAAATAAACATGGTTTATTTTCATGGTGAGAGAATCCTTTTCACAATGTGACATTCAACCATGGTTGGCTATGGTCATCTATGATTGACAATGGTTGACCATGATCAATATTATAAACCTAAGGGAATAATAAACTCAAGGCATTGATATTATAAACCCCAAGGAATAATAAAACTAAGTGATTAATACAAAAACCCCAAGGGATTATGAACCCAAGGGAATAATATTAAACCCATGGCACTAATATTATAAACCCAAGTTAAACCCAAAAATAAACACTACAAACACTGAAATAAACATGATTTATTTTCATGGTGAGTGAATCTTTGTTAAAATGCGACATTCAACCAGTGATTAATATTATAAAACCAACATTGGTAAACCCAAATATAAATACTACAAATACTAAAATAAACATGGTTTATTTTGACGGTGAGACAATTCTTGTCACAATGTGACATTCAACCATGGTTGACGATGCTTGGCTATGATTGACAATGGTTTACCATGATTTATATTATCAACCAAAGGGAATAATAAACCCAAGGGATTGATATTATAAACCCAAATGAATGATAAACCCAAGAGATTAATACTAAAACCCAAGGGAATAATATTAAAGCCATGGGACTAATATTATAAGCTTCACATCGAGTAAAGGCAAATATCAATACTACAAACACTAAAATAAACATAGTTTATTTTGATGGTGAGACAATCCTTGTCACAATGCGACATTCAAACATGGTTCACCATGTTTAGCTATGATTTATATTATAAACTTAAGGGAATAAAATAACCCAAATTTTGATATTATAAACCCAAATGAATAATAAACCGAAGGGAGCAGTACTAAAACCCCAAGGGATTATGAACCCAAGGGAACAATATTAAGCCCAAAGGACTAATATTATAAACCCAATATTCATAAACCCAAATATAAATACTACAAACACCAAAATAAACATGTTTTATTTTCATGGTGAGACAATCTTTGTCAAAATGTGGCATTCAAGCATGGGACTAATATTATAAACCCAACATTGGTAAACCCAAAGATAAATACTACAAACATTAAAATAAATATGGTTAATTTTATAATATAAACCTAAGGGATTGATATAATAAACCCAAGGGATTAACACTAAAACCTCAAGGGATTATGAGCCCAAGGAATTATTAATATTAAAAAATTGAAAAACAAAGAAAACCAATAATTTGATATTATAAACCATTGGGAGTTAATAAACCCAAGAGAAAAATACTTTATTAAAGCCTTGCTTTCAAATCCTTCCTATTGGGACTAAAACCCTCTCATTAACCTTTATAAAACCTTCGCTAACCCTTTAGCCGCACATATATAACCTTTTCCTCTTTAAACCTTGGTTACATATATATTTAGCGCATAAACCTTCCACTGGCACAATTCTCTTAAGAAACCATTTAGAAAGGAAATATACGCTTACCACACCTTTTCTGCCTTGGTATGGTTGTGCTAAGGCTAAAATGCCTTAGTATGTGATTGTTTTGTATATAATAGAAAAGTGTGTTTCGGTGTTGAATTGTATGCTTTTGTATTATATAGATAGATAACTTGAGTGTGTATTTCATAAATGAGTTAAATTCCAGTGTTGCAGGTTTGATCGACCATCGATCACTGTAAGAATCGATGGCGATCCACTACTAAGTGAATGAATCGTTATATATCGGTGTTCTGTGTGAAAGTAGAGTATGGCAGAGAAACGGTGGCTTTAAAGTGTAAATCCAATTTACACTAAGATTTAACGCGAAAAATAGTCGGATCCAAAATTCGGACTTGAAATGCTATTGATGGGAACCTATACCCTTATTGGGTCCATAGGACTGATCGGATAGACGCATTGAAGTGGCAGGGAATGGACCTTTGAATCAATGCGATCACGATCAAACGATTAAGTGTGGACCGTCGGAACGGGATTCAGATCGACGGTTGCGACCTAATCGTTGATCGCTAATCGCAGAGGTCAAGAGTAGAGACAGTGGATAGGCGATATGCCAATACACTGATAGCGATAAAGCACCAATCAACAATCGGAGATCGGAGTGATAAGTTATTGGGGATCAGAGAAGTGGCGCAATAGACTTGCGATGGACTGAGAGTAGACCCGGCAATAATTATAGGTGTTGGTGTATTATTTTTGAAGTCCGGCCATGGGTTCAGAGCCGAGTTTTTTCCCGTATTCCTGTGTATTTCGATAAATGTTGATGTCTTGGGGTTTTAACGTAAAGGAGCAATGTAATGCTCCCGAAAGTGTAAAAGGCTCCGATAATAATATTTATAATATATATAATAAATATTATTACATTACAAATAAAATTATTATAATAAAAATAATATTATATAACAATAAAGACCAATTATTTATGATAACTAATAATATACAATAATAGCACTACAATCTTAATATTTATGATATATATATTTATTAAGAATATAAACTAAAAATTATTATATCTAGCTTAGTTAAATTTAACCTTAGGGTTTTGTATACATGGGTTTATAATAAATCCCTTGTTATGTACCTAAGGGTTTAATGCTAAAATCCCAAGGGAATATGAACCAACAGGAATAATATTAAACAAAAAGGACTAATATTATAAACCCAATATTATAAACCTAATGAATTAGTGAACCCAACAGATAAATATTAAAAACCTAAGGGATCAAGAAGCACAAGGAGTTGATATTACAAACACAAGAGAAACATAAAGATGATGATGATTGATATTATAAACCCAAGTTAATAATAAACCCAAAGGATTAATACTAAAACCCCAAGGGATTATGAACTGAGGGAAATAATGTTAAATTCAAGGGACTAATATTATAAACCCAACATTGGTAAACCCTAATATAATTATTAGAAAGACTAAAATAAACATGGTTTATTTTCATGGTGAGAGAATTCTTGTCACAATGTGACATTCAACCATGGTTGGCCATGGTTGACCATGATCAATATTATAAACCTAAGGGAATAATAAACCCAAGGCATTGATATTATAAACCCCAAGGAATAATAAAACTAAGTGATTAATATGACCCCAAGGGATTATGAACCCAAGGGAATAATATTAAACCCATGGGACTAATATTATAAACCCAACATTGTTAAACCCAAACATAAACACTACAAACCTGAAAAAACAGGTTATTCAATGTGATCAATCTTTGGCAAAATGGACATTAAACAGGACTAATATTTAAAACAACTTGATAACCAAATAAAAACACAATACAAAAATAAACATGGTTATTTTGACGGTGAGAAATACTGTCACATGTGCCAGCAACATGGGACGATGTTTGCTAGATTGACATGAGTTTACAAGATTTATATATCAACAAAGGGATAATAACCAAGGGATTGATATAACCCAAATGAATAATAAACCCAAGGGATTAATACTAAAACCCAAGGGATTATGAACCCAAGGGAATAATATTAAACCCATTGGACTAATATTATAAACTTCACATAGAGTAAAGGCAAATGTCAATACTACAAACACTAAAATAAACATAGTTTATTTTGATGGTGAGACAATCCTTGTCACAATGTGACATTCAAACATGGTTCACCATGTTTGGTTACGATTTATATTATAAACCTAAGGGAATAAAATAACCCAAATTTTGATATTATAAACCCAAATGAATAATAAACCAAAGGGAGCAGTACTAAAAACCCAAGGGATTATGAACCCGAGTGAACAATATTAAGCCCAAGGGACTAATATTATAAATCGAATATTCGTAAACCCAAACATAAATGTTACAAACACTAAAATAAACATGTTTTATTTTCAT
Organism: Pinus taeda; assembly: GCA_000404065.3. NCBI lineage: Eukaryota > Viridiplantae > Streptophyta > Pinopsida > Pinales > Pinaceae > Pinus > Pinus taeda. Next base: position 48,776 of record APFE030783972.1, on the reverse strand, counting down.
GGTGAGACAATCTTTGTCAAAATGTGACATTCAAGCATGGGACTAATATTATAAACCCAACATTGGTAAACCCAAATATAAATACTACAAACACTAAAATAAACATGGTTTATTTTATAATATAAACCCAAGGGATTGATAGAATAAGCCCAAAGGAATAATAAACCCAAGGGATGAACACTAAAACCTCAAGGGATTATGAACCCAAGGAATTATTAATATTAAAAAGTTGAATAACGAAGAAAACCAATAATTTGATATTATAAACCATTGGGAATTAATAAACCCAAGGGAAAAATACTTTATTAAAGCCTTGCTTTCAAATCCTTCCTATTGGGACTAAAACCCTCTCATTAACCTTTATAAAACCTTTGCTAAACCTTTAGCTGCACATATATAACCTTTTCCTCTTTAAACCTTGGTTACATATATATTTAGCGCATAAACCTTCTATCGGTGTTGTTTTTCTTAATAAACCATTTATAAAGGAAATATATGATTGACACACCTTTTCTGCCTTGGTACGACGTTGGCACACTTTTCGAGATTTACCTTTTCGCTTATCACAATCATGATTCTTCGCGGGTTTTGTTAACAAAGACCTCTATCGCATCCGATATGAAATAATGCAATTTCGGATCTCAAAACTTATTAACTGTGCCACATAACACCATCGAGTCCACTCCTTTGTAAGTCCCATTAATTCTCTGTCATTGATCTTCTCCCGAAAGATCCAACGATTCACATTGGTTTCGGGTTGACCATACACACGGGGGTTAACCGCCCAATAAAGCGGTTTCCTCACTTCAACTCTCTGCCACGCATCGTGATATGTATGGAATCAGTTGATCAACGCTCAAACCACTTACCCTCTAGTCCTCACCTGAAATATCGCCTAAGGTTATAAACCCACCTTTTCTTTGTGTTAACTCATGTGCTCCTTCACCGTGCGATGATCGTCGATCTATGAGATCGATGGTTCTCACTCTTTGTCATCACGTCATTGATTTATAAGATCCAACAGTTCCCGTATACTGAAACCACACTACTTCATTCATCCCTTTAAATTGAATTTAATTCATTCTTTAGTGTTTTCTCTGTTTTTTCGTTTTTTCTTCAGGGTTTCTTTCTTAAACTATTCTGCTACTCAATTCTCTTTGAGCTTCAATCCTCTACGAATTCCCACTTCACTTCCTCTCTAGAGCTTCATCTGATCCTTCAGCTGGATTCCAAGATCCCTAATGACTCCTCTGTATCTTTCCTATCGGGACTAAAACCCTCTCATTAACTGTTATAAAAGCTTTGTTAATCCTTTAACCACACAAAAATTCATGTATAAGTGTTGGGACTTTAGCGTTGGAACCAAGGGCACAAAAGGGTAAAGCTCATGCTGTGAACATTTTTAAAAAGCACAAAACTCCATGCATAAGTGCTAGGACTTGAGCGCTGGAACCAGGGGCACTAAGGGGAAAAATCATACTGTAAGTGTCTCGAGATGAGTGGTGTAGGCTTACAAAAACTTTAAGTTTTTTTAATATGCTTAATATTATCAATAGAAATATGTTGTATTTTTCAAACTAAACAATGATTAATAAAATTAATAAATTAAAAAAAAAGTAACAATAATAATAAATAATAATTTTTATAACTTTTTAAAATAAGGATTAAATAACCTAAAAAATATCTTTATTTATTAAATCATTTTACAATAACAGTATTTCATCTGTGTCCTGCCTATGTTGTATAACTCAAACATGAAGTCTTGAAAGAAAAAATCGTGTTAATGATAGTTATTAAGTAGGCATTAATATACATGCATTGACTAGTCAATAAGTATTGCTTTTAGCAATAACGATGACTTTTACTTTTACTATGAGCATGAATAGAGAAATTGTCATCGTATTTTATTAAAAATAATAATAAATGAAAACGATTATTATACATGTTTAGATTGATAATAAAAAAAGGAGAAAATTCATAAACACAAGAAGGTTCGGAGAAAGAGATGATCTCACATAAACATTTGAATTTTACATACAATGTTTATTTCATAGACTCCCACCCTCTACAGCTATACGTTCCTTGGTTTATCAAGATGCCTCATCTCATTCAATAAATTAACAGAGACTTGAGAGCTTTCTAAACTGAAGTCAATTAATAAAAAATATACTGAAACCCTAAATGTTTCATAAAGTGAACCTTTAGAGAAAACCTAAAATGTTTGACAAAGAGACAGTGTCCACCATTGCTAAACAATAACTATGGGTAAAGGAACTCTGATCAATACCCGATAATTCATTGCCGGAAAGAGATGTGTAAAAACATAGACCCAAATTTCACCAAAGTCAAGTGGCTACTATTGTCAACTGCTGAAACTCTTTCATAGGAGGGTCACACGATAACAGTTAACACAAGCCTGAGAGGTGGCGACATTTTTAAAGCTTTTAGATTTTCCAGCTCTACGCGAAGTTTTCTGTTCTCATCTGTATGTGCCTCATTATATCTCTTCAGAAGCTCGTAGTCCATTTCCATTTTCTTAAGCTTCATCCTGAAACAAATTCATAACATTTAATTAACCTATTACAAAAATGAGTCAATAAAACTGTCAACACAATAGGATCTCCATTAGATCAAAAGTTTTCCGAACTATAAATTTGCACAACAATTGATTTCCAGGTCATTCTTCATAGTTACAGGCCAAATTATGTAGTTGTTGATTCCAAAATGGAACTTTCCATATCAATTTCGACATGCAAAATACAATGAATCAATAAAGGACTGGAGCTAACCTTGCTTGTCTATTCTGGAACCACACCTCAACTTGTCGATGGCGAAGATTCAACTGTAAGGCCAACACATTCTTTTCCTTCTGCGAAAGAAGAAGAAGTTACATCAACCAAAATCATGACGAAACACAAACGATAGAGCAGTAACCTGTAAGTAAGTACTGTGTATAGAAACTTACAGGTTTGGGAACCCTATTCTTTCTAAATCTTTCTTCCAAAATAGCACATTGTTCTCTGGACAATCTAAGCTTCTTCTTGGAACAACCCTCCTCTTCTACATCTAAGCACCCTTGACCAAACTCAATCATTCTCCAACTCCTCGCCATCATCCCATCTTTGCTTGATCTCTGCATAGCCATTCCCGAGGTTAATCGCCTTGGAATCCACGTTTCGTATAGGAGAATTGAAACGATGAGTGATGTGTAGGTGGAATTGAAACTATTGGTGTTCCTAAGGTAATTGAAACGGTTGGTGATGGCGATTCGTACGTTTCACAACCATTTTTAATCTTTCCACTTCGTCTTAATCATAATATGTGGCGATTAACAAATGGTATGGTAAATTTTAATCATTCTTTGTAAAAAAATAATTTAAGTATGCTTTAAACATGTGATTTAGACATGCAAGTAAGTTAGTGGTGTGAATTCTATCCATTGATATAGTGGAAACCATGAGAATATACTAGCACCTTTCAATTTAGGCCATTTGATCAAAAATATTAACTAAGAAAATGATTAAAGTGCCCAACTCCAATAGGAGGGACGCCTATCGGCGTAATAAAGTTAGAATTTAATCTTATATATATAACATTAAAATAAAGTTATAATTTAAATTTTTAAACAAGGTTTTTAGAATTTTAATTTAATCATGGTTCCTGAACCCTGGGCCTGCTTCTTAATCTCGTGTTCAGTGCACAATGGATTGGTGGTGGTGAGGATTGCTTAGATGGAGAAAATAGTGAGGTGGATGCATGGGAGGGAAATGGAATTGGGGGAGAGCACTAGCACCACGTCTCGTTTCCAAATCCCCATGCCATGCAGTCACGCAACGATAGCTCTGGCATTCTGGTGGAGGGCCTCATAACTTAGCGAGTGGCCACTGGAGGCGTCTATCAAGGTGATTAGTCGACTCTGGTACTACTGTTGATGGTGGGGGAAGATGAAAGTAGTGACGTCCAAGTATTGTGTGGGCAGGGGAATGGGATCTTTTTTGGTGTAGTAGATTCCACTGTCCATGTTGTAACTGCTCTTTGCATCCATAATTGATTACTGTTGCTACACCGCTGCCATTAGTTTATAACATATATTCATTCTTGGTGGTCTATTTTTACCTCAGTTCTGTTTATTATTGATTTGCTCTATTTTTATCTCAATTCAGAATTTGTTCTAAGTCAGGTTTTGGTCTATTTTATTATTATTTTAAATTAATTTTTAAATTTTATTTTATTTTATTTTTATGTTAACTTAAAAATGATAATTTTGTTGATAATTTTGTTAATTTCCTTGACTATATTTCCCCTCACTATCACAGGTTCCCTTTTTTCTATTTTTATAGAACACCACAGTCCATTTTCTATTACTGCAATGAGAAGGAGATAGAGACTTACCAGTGTTAACAACTAAAACAAAAAATGTAGGTTGTTCAATCCCTCGAGCACGGGTTTGCACATGTTTTTCAAAGATCTTTAAAACCTTAATAAAAATGTAGAAATCTATAAAGAACCCCTAAAAGAGCATCATTTAAAAAATTTATACAATCAATCTGAAACCCTAGACATTGAAAAGCCTGAGTTAGAAATATGTAAAATAAAAAACATGAACATGTAGGCCTACCAAAAGAAAACCCTAAAAAAGGGCACTAGGGAAAGCCCATTACAGGCAATATATTAACAATGCGAGTTTAAAAAACCCCAATGTTATGGACATTTTTGGGCACTTCAACCCCAATCATAAATGTCCATAAACTAAGGGTTCCTAAGTCCCTAAAAGTGTTGCTTCACTACCTAAAGGAACAAGGTTAGTTGATTACATCATCTCCCAGAAGTTCTCCACTGAAAACTGCTCATAAATGGTCAAAACTGGACCATACTAAAAGCTCAATGCAGAGGGTGCAATGCATATCAGCGTCTCAATGTACAAGGTGCGATGCATGTCTCCTCTCTAGGGTGCGATGGCCGGGAATGGACAAATGGCAGGGACAAAAATGCGACGTGGAAGATCATGGAATCTTCCAGAAGCTTCCCCTCTGACACTTGCCACTCCATTTTCGACCAGGGATGAGTAAGAGATCATCATTCTCCAAGTGGAAGCAGGAACTATCAGAGAGAAAACACTAATCAAGATCCCAAAAGATGACTCACCTCTCTGTAATCATCTATATATGGATCCCTCATCACAGAGATCCAGAGGCTGGAATTTTGTATCTTATAGAGAAGTGTTTTTGGTATTTTGGTGTACATTCATAGTGTTGGGTGATTTTGCTTTGCTTGAGGTGAAGAAGGGCTTCTTAGCTGGAGGATGATGCTGGGTCAGAGCTCATGGTTGTAATCCTCTTGCCACTTTTCATCTGAATAAAGATATTCTTGTTTCCTTCCATATTCTTGTGTACTTGTTTATATATGCTTGTAGATGGTTAATGCACATCTGATCATGCATTATTTATGAACTTAGATCCTTGTTTCTTGCATAGTAGTATGTTGTTGTGATTCTACAGGTCCTTTTGAAGCTGAACAGACAAAGAGCAAGTGGCAAAACTCTATCAAGAAAGAGAGGAAATCGAGCGCAAGACTCAGGTTGGCCCTCTTGGTTCTCCTCTCATCTATTTTCATAAAAGGATTCAATAGTAGACTTTGATTGTTTGTTTCTAAGATAGCCACCCATCTTAGTGTGAATAGTAGCATCTGTGTGGACACTATTCTCGTATAACATCAGACCTTCTTCACACTCTCAAGAAATAAACACACAATGCAGAATAAAACCATTGTGCTACACTATTACTCTTATTCAGAAAAGAACAACACCCCTGGAAACCATTCTCTCAATAAATGTCGAAACACACATTCAAATGAAATGAACACACCATCAAACTGTAAAAAGAATTAAATAATTGTCACACAAACATAGGGACTGATCCGGGACCTATGCTATTACACAATATAGAGGTTAGAATTTTGTAATCATTACATCATGAAAAAGACTAATAATAATATTAACAACAATCACACATGAATTATGACTAAGAGGAAATAAATTAAATAGTTACAATACCTTCCTAACCAGTGATCCCTGCTAAGAAGGAGGGCCCTTCCTTCCTAGCAGGGGTCGATACAATACATAGCACACAAATTATTCAATAGAAAGGTTGGGAAACAAGAATGATTAAGATTGCATTTGTAACACCCTCCTCCCACATCTACCCACTAGCCAACCAGGGTAAACATGTGATGAGAAGTTACGATGATATGGTTCAACCTCCTAAGTCACCTTAAGGAAGTGAAACCGATAGAAGCACACCATACAGACCTTCCACATTAGCAACAGGACTCCCAGGAACCATCCCAACCTCTCAGGTAACCAACCCATAGGTCCTACTGAGGTTTTCAAGCATTAGACTTCCAGACGCCCCATTGATATGGGCATGCATGCATCTAGGAGGCTTTGGACACTCCCACAAGATGGGTATGCCTACGTCCAAGGACTTTTTTGCCTAGTTTTGTGCCTGTGTCCCCAATATTTGAGCCACTTTTCCAGGCCCAGAGCCCAGGTCACTGCCCACAACTCAATGACACCTTCAGGGATGAATGATAACAACAAAACAACGATACAAATGCAATTACTTGAATAAGGACTTGACAATACCCCTATTAGCCATGATAGGCATTTCCTCGAACATGTCGCAATTATGTAATATATAGGTTTAAACAACAAATCTGAGCATAGGGGTATCATACTCATCTGAGAATCGCTAAGAAGAATTGATGCCTCAACACATTAGCTACAGTTTCATCCATTTGGCCATAGATACATTGTTCATTTGTTTACAAGTAAAAACATGATGAGAGCCATACATAGCCATTGTCATAATACATGTCCGTAACCATCATAATAATGATGAGCCTCATCATTGGGTAATTTTATGGGCCTTAATTGACCTCCTAGCTTAGTCAAACCAACTATTCTCACAACTTATTGCATACTCTTGATTATATTTTGTTTATGAAATGAGTTAGAGTTGGATATTTTGCTTTGTGGTCTAATGTGCATTTAATGCAGGAGTAAAGGATAAAAGCAAGGAATTTTGGTAAATACCTTGGTCAAAACTCGAATGGGACAAGGGAGAGGAATTATAGGAGGTAAATCCTTCTCATTTACTACGCCTCCGTTTGAATATTCCTCCATCAGTTCGGATTGCAAACAACCAAATTATGTTGACTAGAAGGTAGCCGAGAAAGTGAAAGACAATGCACCAATTTATCTCGAGTTTGGGACACGAGCCTCCCTAATTTTAAGGAAGTTGTTGGAGACTTCAAATGTATAATTAGAGAGGCATAAGACCTCAGTAGGATTCAGATTTTTTATTGTAAAACTCTACTCTATTTTCGATCTGCAAGACTTGTGACAATTTTTTATGTAATCCATGGTTTTGATAATAAGAATGAGTTTTGTCTTGAGCCAGCACTGAGCTAACTCAGAGGGCTGAAGCTCTTGGGTTAGGGCCCAGCCCTAGAAACCAAGGCTCCTCTTTATTGTACATGTATGATAGCATAGATTCATGGTTTAATTGTTCATTTTCTGAAGTAGCTGCATTTCCACTACAGTAGTGTAGAGTAGATTGGTTGTATTTTAATTTGCTTCCCTTTTTTCCTTATTTCAATTAGCAGGTTAGCAAGGAGAAAAAGATCACCGTAAGGTTTTCAACAAGTGTCTCGGCCTCACCTCCTCCATCTGGGACCATGACTTGAGGAAGAGACCCTTCAACAACCCCAAAAATACAGATTTTTAGTTCTTGCGTGAGCTTTGGAGTTTGTTATCTTGATTTAGTACTTGGTTCATTGCATTGTCATCCTTTTCCATCACTCTCTTTCTGCAATAAGATATCACTCATGTTCTCATTCCCTTCAACACTTTCTTCATGCATAATATGGGCAATTGATTCATGCTTTTCTAGTTTATGAGAATGTATCTTGTTGCATAATTCTTGGAAGACACACATGTTTTAAGAATTACAGGTACTTCAGGAGGATATCTAGACTTCATCACCAGCATCCATCTTCCACCTCAACCATATCTTGTTCTACCATCACCCCCACTTGTTTTTTTGTCCTTTTTTTATTGAAACTCCCCTAGACACATTGAGTGAATCTAACCATCTCTTCTCTTGGATATTGACTCATGAGTGTTCCTAGACCTTCTAACACCCTATCCCACTCATCACACACCCTTTCCAAGATTTCCAAAACCTCACAATTAGCTCTTGGTTGTATCCTGTAGGTTTCATGTGATTCCTACAAGATCATCTTGTAGGTTTCTAGTACATCCTGTAGGTTTTCCTGAAACAGCCTATTTTGAGGCCAAATTGATGGGGAACCTCTACGAAGTCACAAAAAGCCTCCTAGGACCCTTCCACACCATCCAACCACTCCCTAAACCTTCTAGCCATTCTCAACCACCTTCCATCCACATGTCACATACACAAGAACAATTAAATTGCATGCTTGATTTTACCAAAGAAGACCAAAAAAGTGAAAACAAATTTAGTTTAGTTTTCTTACTCCCACGTTAGTATGGTTTGATGCTCTTTACTTCTGTAACTTAGATAGCAGCATTAGGTTAGTGTTGATTTAGAAATTCTGCTTAGCATAGTTGTTTAAATGGTTAATTAGGATATGGTGTGATTTAGCATTACATGTTGTTGTTTTCCTCATTACTGCAGTAGGGTATCTCTCTTAGAATAAATTTGCTCTTATTCCATCAAAGAATCAAGGTTCTTCTGACTCTATGGAAGCCTGGCTTGGAACCCCTGGGGTCTCTCGTTAGATGAACAGTGACAACAAGCAGGACTTTCACTTTTACTTGTGCATATAGCATTGTCACCTCCAATTTTGTACGAACCCCGGGTTGATAAGTAAAGCTAGTAGCCCAGGAGTTGCAGTATCCTTGTTGAAATAATGGCACTCATCACTTTTTGATTGTAAAACTCTACTCTATTTTCGAGCTGCAAGACTTGTGCAACAGCGCCAAAAAGTGATGAGCACCAGTATTGCAATAAGGATGCTGCAACTCCTGGGTCTAAACCATGCCAGTAGGGTATGAAAGGGTCATCCCATGCATATTGTAACCCCAACCAAACCACAGCTATACCTTCTTGGGGACCCCCTACTCATCCTTCCTAGTCTACACCCCCTCCTTGGTCCTATGCATCTCAGTATCATTCTCATCCAGCCAACCATTGATTTCAACCTTACGCTCCACCACAACCTCAATGGAGTCCACCACTCCAGGGGTGGAGGCCCCAATACAACAATGCTCCAACTCTATTTCCTCCACCACCTACCCAAACACAACTCCTACACTCTGCTCTACCCAAGCAACCCCAAATTCCTGCCCATCCAAATCCAAACTTGAACAATAGGCAGGCTCAACAAGTATATAATGGAGAGACATCATACCCAGCTTATGCTGTAGAAATCCACGAGATCAACCTAAGATCTGGGAGAATTCTCCCAAATAAATAAACTCCCTATCCACATAGGGAAGTTGAGGAAGAAAGAGAGGAAAGCAACCTTAAAGTAAATCCACCCTTTCTTGAGAGATTAGCCTAACCACTCCAGCCTACCCCAAAAGAAACTGAACCTATGGGAGAATTGAAAACTCTATGTGTAAAGATCCCCCTTCTCCAGGCAATAAAATATGTCCCCATTTACAATAAGTTGATTAAGGAGAAGTGCTTCAAGCATCCAGGAAGAAGAAAAAGGAACACCCCTACCATTAATGTCATTGGGTAGCTGTGCGACTTAATGCTGGGGTAGGTAATATGTCTGAAATATTTGGACCCTGGAAGCCCTGTAGTAGATGTGCACAGCAATGGAACCATCGTCCCACACACTCTGATTGATCTTGGGGCTACCATTAATGTGATGACCAAGGACACCATGCTCAAGGTCAACCTCCAAGTGTCATTGAGGAAGACCACAATAGTTATGCAACTTGTAGACCATTCCACAGTCACCCCTAAGGGAATTGTGGAGGATGTAATGGTCTCTATTGACTCTTGTGAGTACCCCACAAATTTTCTAGTTCGTCGGCCTAAGTCTAAGCTTACTGGCTACCCTCTCATCCTTGGGAGGCCATGGTTGGCCACAATTGATTCTTACATTAGCTGGAGAGCTAGGAATATGACCATCAAGAATGGGCATATGTCCAAACAGTTAGTCCTATACCCTCCTTCTCAACCTTCTCTAGAGCATGATTTACCTTTATGGTTGGAGGAGGACAAGGAAGAAGATGAGGTTTATTCCGCCCAACTTTATGCTTTGGAAGCAACCATGGGAGGAGGACAGCAAGACGAGGATGACTTAATTGAACACCTACTCCAAAGTCCAACTCTTGGTTCATTACCATTAGAATAAGAAGTAAGGGAAACCTAGAACAATCATCCAATTGACTTATGCTTGGCTAATTCCAACCCACTCCATGTCAAAAACATAGAATTCGGCCCAAAGAAAACCTTGAAAATTAATCCATCTCTTTTTGCTCTCGAAGAGGAAAAGCTATTCAACATGTTGAGAGAAAACCTAGAAGCCTTCGCTTGGAGTTACAAGGAAATGAAGGGAGTACACCCCTCAGTGGGTACTCACCACATATACATCAAAGAAGGTTGCAAGTTGGTCCGGCAACCACAAAGGAGGATGAATCCAGCTCTTAAATATATAGTCAAAGAAGAATTGCAAAAACTGCTAGATGCAGGGTTCATTTACCCTATCTCCAATAGTGAGTGGGTCTCTCCTTTAGTGCTAGTTCCCAAGAAAAATGGTAAATGGAGAATTTGTGTCGATTACAGGGAGTTGAACAAAGCCACAAAGAAGGATTATTTTCCCCTACCCTTCATTGACCAAGTGCTGGATGGCCTAGCAAGGAAGAAGTTTTTTTCTTTCCTAGATGGATTCAGTAGGTACAACCAAATCCAAATCTGCCCAGAAGACCAAGATAAGACCACATTCACTTGTCCTTAGGGTAATTTTTCCTATAGGGTCCTTCCTTTTGGTCTATGCAATGCTCCTGCCACTTTCCAGAGAGCAGTCTTGAGTATTTTCACCGAATTAGTACATGATGCGGTGGAATTTTATATGGACGATTTTACACCTTATGGTTGTGATTTCTAAGAAGCCCTGACTAACCTAGGCAAAGTATTGCACAAATGCATTGAAATGAACTTTTCTCTCAGTCTGGAAAAATGTGAATTCTTAATGACTGAAGGGACCATGCTAGGTCATTCAATATCTCAGCAAGGACTATAGGTGGATGCGAACAAAATAGCAATCATCCAAAGGGTCCCACCTTCGCAAAACTAGAAATATGTCAGGAGTTTCTTGGAGTTAGCCAGATACTACCGAAGGTTCATAAAGGACTTCAGCAAGTTGGCCTCTCCTTTATTTGGGTTGTTGGCCAAAGATTCTAAATTTATATGGTCAAAAAATTGTCAAGAGGCCTTAGACATTCTAAAGGGTAAGTTAACCACTGCACCAATTCTCTGAGGCCCAAACTAGGCCCTCCCTTTTCATATTCATGTTGATGCATCACACAAAGTCATAGGAGCTACCTTAGATCAGGTAGAGGAGAAGCTGCCCTATGCCATCTATTTTATCAGTAAGAACTTGTCAAACGCTAAGCTAAATTATACAGTGACTCAAAAGGAACTCCTGGTTGTTGTGCATTCATTAAACAAATTTAGGCATTACATTATAGGTTATCAAAAATTTGTGCATACTAACCATGTTGCAATAAAATATTTAATGAACAAACCAAATGTGAATGCTCGAATTATAAGGTGGTTACTTTTATTATAGCATTTTGATCTAACCATTGTTGATAAGCCTAGAAAAGAAAATGGTGTTGCAGATTTTTTGTCTAGGTTGAATCTACCTGCAGATGAAGAAGGAATGGTCAATGACCAGCTACCACACAAGCACTTGTTTGCTATTTCAGTTATCTCTCCATGGTTTGTTGATATAGCAAACTATTTGGTATCAGCACAATTCCCACCAAATTTTCCCTCCAAAGAAAAGGGAAAGATAGTAAGGAAGAGCGCCCCCTTCACCTAGATTGGGGGCAATCTTTTCAAACTTGTCCCAGATCAAATCTTAAGAAGGTGTGTAAGGGAAGAGGAATTTTTTGACATCCTCTTGACCTATCATGATGGGCCTTGTGGAGGTCACTTTGCAGCAAATAGGATAGCATTCAAAGTGTTACAAGCAAGCTATTATTGGCCCACTCTTCATTAAGATGTGAAAAATTACATTAGTCAGTGCGATCGGTGCCAGAGGATGGGAAAGCCTACTCCAAGATATGAAATTCCCCTACAACCTCAAGTGACTTTTGAGCCATTTGACAAGTGGGGCATGGACTTCATTGGGCCTATCAACCCTCCTTCAAAGCAAAAATAGTACATTATTGTGTGCACTGATTATTTGACTAAGTGGGCTAAAACCAAGGCAATTAAGGTAGCAATAGAAGAGAAGGTGGTTGATTTCCTAAGGGAGAATGTATTCTACGAATTTGGGTACCCTAGAGAGCTAGTCACAAACCAAGGTAGCTAGTTTACCTCCAACATGATTGAAGAACTGCTCAACCATCACAAAATCAAGCATAGGACCTCCACTCCCTATCATCCACAAGCTAGTGGGCAAGTGGAGGTGACCAATAGGGCACTAGAAAGCATCTTAACCAAGGTAGTGAGCAGCATTAAAAAGGATTGGGCAGAGAGACTAGTTGAGGCCACCTGGGCCTATAATACAACATGGAATACCACCACTAGATTTACACCC
>APFE030783972.1:8812-30371 GCA_000404065.3 Pinus taeda | reverse complement strand
TAGGATTAATTATTAGTTAATTAGAATTCTAATTTAGGATTAGAATTCTCATTCTTAGCCCAGCAACAGAATTTCCAGATTTATGCCAGATTTAACTCATCAACTTTGGAAGCTCATAGAATGAGTTTTACTTGGCCAAATGAGGCTCAGGATGGCTCATTGGAAAGATAAAATCAAGGAGAACATTTCTGATGAGGTTTCACTAATAGATTTGGTCATTAATTGGGTCAAAAATCATGCAGAAGATCAAGCTCCGAATTTCTAAAAACAAAATCAATTTTATGAGTCATTTTCTGCATTTTCATTTATCTAAGCCTCTTTTAATTGCAGATCCATTCGTCAATAATATCCTTGGCCAAATAAACCATCACAAGCATCAATAGAGAGCTTATATTTTATTTTCAATTATTTATTTAAATAGAATTTGATTGGATTTGTTTTAAATGCCAGAAATGATATTTTGTTTTTATTGATTGCATTTTAATTTAGTTTGATTTCTTCTTGCAGGAAAACAGTAAAAAAAATTGGAGAAAAAGATCTCAATCAATGAGAATACTCCAGCAATTAAATATTGAAATTTTGAGTGAATAAAATTGGATTGAACAGATTTCTCTTCAACAAACTTTCCTCTCAAGAATTCCTTTGCAAATATTATAAATAGCAGATTGCAGAATGTAATAAGAGGCTGCTCTCCTCTGCAATTCTGGAATTCTAAAAGAACTTTTGTAATAGGGATTTAGAGTTGTAGGTGGGAGGAGTGGAATCTCAGATCTAGAGATTATTGAGGTTTTTCTTTTACATCCTGAGTTATGTATAATGAACATAATTTTCACTATTGTAGCTCTGCTTTTGAAATCAGAAGCCCAGGTATTGTAAAGGACTATTAAAGACCGGAGCTGGAGAAATGGATTTAATAAACTGGTATTTCGAATACTATTGTTTTAAATGCTGGTTTCATTTTATGATAACAAAAATGTGTCAGTTTACTTACATATTTGTGCACTTTTGTCGGTATGGGTAATTTGCCTCTATTTTATGTTGTTATTTATCTCTGTTCTTATGGGCTGAATTCTAATTTCTGAGTAACTCATAAATATACCTTTTAATATTGGATTAATAAATAGTGATATGTTGTGAACTTCTTCCGCATACTATTGTCTAAGAATTCAAGTTACTGATTAAATGATCAAATCATTCTGAGAACTTCTTCCTGAGTGTTGTTGATTGATTATTTCAGTTAAAAGGTCTTAATAGGATGTGTTTGGTATCCATAATGTCAGTTAATTGAACTATGTTATTGACTTGATATTCATTATAAACGAGACATTTAAATCTCAATATTTTAAATACCTGCTCTTGGTTAGGTTAGATCTATATCTGCCTAATTGAGATAGGATTAAGATAGTTTCTTTTGCTTGCATCTTAGAACAAGTTTGCATTTAGAGTAAATTCTACATTCTTTTAAGTCCTCTTCCCAAAGAGGCAAACTTTAGTAGTGGATTGGTTGAGCCCTAAATCAGCTTAAGGATCACTTTCTTGTCTAATCAGCAAGAAGGATGATCTGATTTCTCTTTTCCATTGGTGAATGAAAGTCATATTTTAAAGCCATTGGAGATTGAGAGAAGGTAATTGGACCTAGTTGAACCAGTCTGAACCACCATTCCAAACAGAAAAGGAGTTGCTTTAAGGTCCGGACCGGGTGTTCATCCCCCATGTTGTTGCAGCGATTTTCGAGGCTTCAATAGGGAGCAGCAAGAAACAAAAGAGGAAGACCCTCAAACAAAGGAACCAAGTCCCCAACCTAACCTATACTCCTACTACCGATTTATTGAAGGAGGTAGGGTGATACCTCAGAAATTTTCCATCCCATTGTTTTTCAAACTTGAGAAGGAGAGGGCCAAAACCCACTGATGGATGCAAATCGCCAAGTCAAAAGGGGTGGAAGACATTGTGCACATGCAAGAGAAGCTCAAAGAAATGGGCAAAGAGCTAAGTGGCTTAAGGGACATAGAAGCAATAATGAGAGATCAACTTGAGAGGGAAAATGCATGGCAGTTTAGGGAGAACCAACTAGGATGTATGGCCAACCTATCCCTGGAGGCCATCCAGTGTAGGATGCCAGCTAAATCCTATGCTCTTTACCTCAAAGAAAAATGGTTGCAATTTCATATTAAAACACTAGCACAAAAGGGCACCATGTCGTTTCAGGACTACAGGAAATTTACTGATCTTTGTGATCAAAGTACACTAGAGGATAGGGCCAAAATGGTTGAGTTCTACTTGCACAATGGCCCTCATAGACATGAATGTTTAGGATCCTAATGCCAAGCTAGGAGACCTACAATTAATGCCTTTGGCATCGTGGATGAGCAATGAGGAGTCAAGGGCTGCAGAGATGAAAAGAATATTGGCCAAAGAGAAAAATGAACCTCTTTTCATCAGAGTTGAACAATCAAATCCCATGGCCCTAATCAGCACCCACAATCTGATTACAAATGATCCTCAGTTGTCACCTAGATATCTTGCTGCCCAAGAGAAATAAATTTCACATTTTGAGGATATGTTTAGGTTGCTAGGAGATGACAGTATACATGCCTGCGTAAGGAGATGGAACACGCTACCACACAACTTGAAGATCAGAGAATACCACTTCCCTCAAAGGTTGAGAGAGGCACTCAACAACACACTTATATATAAGAAATCAATGCAAAGGTTGAAGGTCAATTAGATAGGCCTAAAACTCAGTCCACCACTACTCCTAGGGATGCTAGAAGGGAGAAAAGAAGAAGAGGAAAAGAGGTAGTGGGCAGAAGTAGAAAAGAAATCAGGCTTCTATGAACAAGAAGAAGAGACCACAGCAGAGGCATGGGGTGTCAGAGAGGCTACCAGAGCCATCAAGGACATGGACATTGACTTAGTTTCTCAGAGGATGAGCAACACTTTCAGTAGGGGGTGATGATGAACCTCATCACTGGGTAATTATATGGGTCTTAATTCACCTCCTAGCTTAGTCAAACCAACTATTATCACAACTTATTGCATACTCTTGATTATATTTTGTTTATGAAATGAGTTAGAGTTGGATATTTTGTTTTGTATTCTAATGTGCATTTAATATAGGAATAAAGGATAAAAGTAAGGAATATTGGCAAAGACCTTGGTCAAAACTCGGATGGGACAAGGGAAAGGAATTATAGGAGGTAAATCCTCCTCATTTATTGCCCCTCCTTTCAAATATTCGTCCATTAGCTCAGAGTGCAAATAGCCAAATCACGAGGACTAGAAGGCAACCGAGCAAGTGAAAGACAAAGTACCATTTTATCTCGAGTTTGGGAGTCGAGCCTCCCTAATTTTAAGGAATTCATTGGAAACTTCATATGTATAAGTAGAGAGGCCTAGGACCTTAGTAGGATTCATATTTTTTATTGTAAAACTCTACTCTATTTTCAAGCTGCAAGACTTGTGACAGTTTTTTATGCAATCCATGGTTTTGATAATAAGAATGAGTTTTGTTTTGAGGTAGCACTGAGCTAACTCAGAGGGTTGAAGCTCTTGGGTTAGGGCCCAACCCTAGCAGCCAAGGCTCCTCTTTATTGCACATGTATGCTAGCATAGATTCATGGTTTAATTGTTCATTTTCTTAAGTAGTTGCATTTCCATTACACCAGTGTAGAATAGATTGGTTGTATTTTAGTTTTCTTCCATTTGTGCCTTCTTTCAGTTATCAGGTTAGCAAGGATAAAAACATCACCATAAGGTTGTCAGCAGATGTCTCGACCTCACCTCCTCCCTCTGGGACCATGATTTGAGGAAGAGACCCTTCAGCTACCCCAAAAACACAAATTTCTAGTTCTTGCATGAGCTTTGGAGTTTGTTATCTTGATTCAATACTTGGTTCATTGCATTGTCATCTTTTTCCATCACTCTCTTTTTGCAATAATATCTCACTCATGTTCTCATTCCCTTCAGTACTTTCTTCATGCATAATATGGGAAATTGATTCATGCTTTTCTAGTTTATGAGAATGTATCTTGTTGCATAATTCTTAGAAGACACACATGTTTTAAGCATTACAAGTACTTCATGAGGAGGTCTGGACTTCATCACCAACATCCATCTTCCACCTCAACCATCTCTTGTTCCACCATCACCCTCACTAGTTTTTTTGTCCTTTTTTACTGAAATTCCCCTAGACACATTGAGTGAATCTAGCCATCTCTTCTCTTGGATATTGACTCATGAGTGTTCCTAGACCTTCTAACACCTTATCCCACTCATCACACACCCTTTCCAAGCTTCCCAACACCTCCAACACCTCACTATAGTTCTCGGTTGTATCCTGTAGGTTTCCTATGATTCCTTCAAGATCATCCTGTAGGTTTCTAGTACATCCTATAGGTTTTCATGAAACGGCCTGTTTTGAGGCCAAATTGAGGGGAACCTCTACGAAGTCACAAAAGGCCTCCTAGGACCCTTCCACACCATCCAACCACTCCGTAAACCTTCTAGCCATCCTTAACCACCTTCCATCCACCTGCCACATCCACAAGAACAATTAAATTGCATGCTTGATTTTACCAAAGAAAACCGAAAAAGTGAAAATAGATTTAGTTTAGTTTTCTTACTCACACATTAGTATGATATGATGCTCTTTACTTCTGTAACTTAGATAGTAGCATTAGGTTAGTGTACATTTAGCAATTCTGCTTAGCATAGCTATTTAAATGGTTAATTAGGATATGGTGTGATTTAGCATTACATGTTGTTGTTTTCCTCATGAGTGAATCAAGCTTCTTCTGACTCTATATAAATCTGGCTTGGAACCCCTAGGGTCTCTTTCCAGATGAACAGTGACAACAGGCAGGACCTTCACTTTTACTTGTGCATATAGCACTATCACCTCCAAGTTTGTACGAATCTCGGGTTGATAAGTAAAGTTGGTAGCCCAAGAGTTGCAGCATCCTTGCTGCAATACTGGCACTCATCAAATAAAACTAGAAATACCAATGAAACAAAAACCATATAATCCACATATAAACCCGTACAATACTCATGAATTAACAAGAAGAAAGAACCTCACATTAATTATGCAAAGGCCAACCAATTGCGGGACTTCCACGAACCACCCAAACGTAGACATGGCTAAGCCAAATCTCTCTTCATCCAGTCACCCTCATGCCATATTCCAAGCATGAATGTGGGATCTCATAAAACACATCAATCCAAAACCATCCAAGGTTTCCAGAGGTCAAACCACCGCAACCCATCAAACATTGATTCCACCTCATGGTCAGAAATCACAAAAACCATCATCAAATCGGTCTCTACCCAAGCCTTCCAAGGCTCTAGAGCATTTGTTATGTAACAACCCTTGTTATAATTCAATGTAATAAAAGTTAATAAGGTAAAAATAATAGTCATGTTTGATGGGACACTTATTCCAAGCTGAATGTTGGGAAAAACATCCTAGTGGGTGTTCATTCGGTTTATTATGGTAAAGGAAATAGCAAAGGATTTGGAAAGGCTTGAGGCATTTCTTGGCATTTTAGTTATGAAAATAATGGAAATTAGGAGAAAAGGAATTTGAAAGGTCACAAGTTGCATGTGAGGAGGAAAATGAAGGAAAATAATGGAAATTGAAGAAAATAGAGGCCTCATTAATAAAAAGGATTTTTAGGATCAGTTGGTAGACTTGGTCAGTGTAACCTTTTGTCAGTTCAGTTTTGGATCTCTCTCATTATTCTCTCTCTCATACTCTTGGATACTTAGAGTTTTCTTTGAGCACTCTTGGAGGTTGTGGCATACTTGGATTTTTGGAGCAAGAAGGCAAAGGAATAATAAGAAAGTGCAAGAGGACATCGGGATCAACATCTACAACGGATTTTGCTTACAGCTACCGAGTTGCATGTATGTTTTCCTCACTAGTTTTAGCATGCATGGAATATGCATGCGGATTATTGGTCATGATCTGTCACTGGCATGGAGGATTGCCTAGATTGATAATGGAATGCCTAACATTTCCATTTCCTGGATAGCCATGGAGATTGTGGGTTTATTTCCTTGTTTTGTTTTGGTTTGTTTTCATGCTTTCTTAGCTTGGGTTGAGTTACTAGTTCCTGGAGCCTTGGTTGGACAAATGCTTTGGAGCCCTATAACATCTTGGGTTGAGTTATAGTGCTGGAGCCTTGGTTGGACAAACACTCTGGAGCCCTTGGTGGGTTGAGTTGCTAGTCCTAGAGCCTTGGTCGAACAAACACTCTAGAGCCCAACGATAGCTGTGGGTTGAGTTACTAGTCCTAGAGCCTTGGTTGGAACAAATTCTCTATAGCCCTAGAATGCTTGGATAGAGACCAATCTAATGATGGTTTTGTGATGTCTGACCATGAGGTGGAATCATTGTTTGATGGGTTGAGGTGGATGGCCTCTGGAAGCCCTGGACGGTTTTGGATTGATGTGTTCTATGAGATCCCACATTCATGTTTGGAATATGGCACGGGGTGAATGACTAAAGAGAGATTTGGCTCAGCCATTCTACAGTGGGGTGGAACGTGGAAGTCCCATCCCTAGGTTTGGATTTTGCATCATCAATATGATATTATTTCTCCTTGTATTTCTATGAGTATTATATTGGTTTATATGTGGATCATATGGTTGTGATTCCATTGGTATTTATGTTGCTATTATGTTGGTTAAGTATGTGTTTTATGACAGTAGCTATGTATGGATCTCATTATGTTTTTACTGGTAAATGAATGAGGAATGTATCTATGACCTAATGTATGAAATGGAAACTAATGTGTTAAGGCATTAATGTATCTTAGCGATTCTCAGCTAAGTATGAGACCCCTATGCTCAGATATTTTATTTACAGTTGTAGATTACATATTCGTGATATTTTGACGAAATTCATGGCATGGCTAGTAGGGTCTAGTCAAGGTCTTATTCAGATAATTACATTTGTATTTTCATTTCCTTGTTATCTTTTTGTTTTGAGAGTTTCACTCAATTATGGGCAGTGACCTGGGCTTTGGGCTTGAAAAAGTGGCTCAAATCTCAGGGACGCTAGCACATCAATGAGCAAAATAGTCCCTGGACGCTAGCATGCCTTGTCATGAGAGCGTCGAGAGCCTTCTAGACACTAGTAGGTCAATAGCATGGGAGCGTCTGGGGTCAAGTGGTCTAAATTCTCAATGAGACCCAGGGGCTGATTGGTAGAAAGGTTGGGATGGTTCCTGAGGGTCCTAATGCTAATGTTGAAGGTATGTATGGTGTGTTTTAGTCAGTTCCACTTCCTTAACGTGACTTAGGAGGTCGAATCATATCATAGTGGCCTCTCATCACATGTTTACCCCGGTTGGCTGGTTACTTGGGTAGATGTGGGAGGAGGGTGTTACAGAGTGGTATTAAAGCACGGTTCACCCCTCAAACAGGATGGGTTGTGTGTGTTGTTCATGTATTCATGTCAGTTGCATGTGTGTCTCTTATGCATGCATTCCATGTGCTTGTTGCATTTGAATGGTGTTGATCATGGTTGTAGTGACATCATCATGTGAAAGTTGCATGGTGTTGTTGTGGGATGCATCGTCATGAGTGTATGATTGGTTACATCTCATTATGTGTTGCATACATGTATCATTCTTGTATGCTTGGTTACATGTATCATTTTTGTAAGCTTAGTTTCAAGTATTGTATGTTTATGTTTGATTACTTGTGTTTATGCGTGTGCGTGGTTGATTACGCATTGCTTATGCATGTTAAGGTTTGCATGTGGTCAAGTGTACAGTGATGCAATGGTTGTTGTTATGCATGAGGTCAAGGTATGCGTTGTTCATAAAGTCATGTATTTATGATTGGACCCTAGCTAGAATGATGGTTGCATGGTTATATGCTTATGTGTTATGTTCTATATGTTGCCATGATTATGTTATACATGTATCACGTTGATTTGTTGATATTGCAGACAAGGTATCCTCCCTGAGCTATACTAAGGTACATTGGTTTATTGTGATTTGGTTTAGTTGGCATGATATACCTTGCAGGACGAAATATAAAATGGCTAGCAAGATGGTAGACTACAAGGACTCTCCCTATGAATCAAATGAGTAGTATGGTGTTGGGAATTCTTCTGATTTGGCATTGAGAATCTTAAAGGAAGAAATAAGGATTGTAAGGAAGATAATGACAAAATCATGCAAGCACAGGAGAAACAGGCAGAGGTAAATGCAATGATACTTCTGATTTTGTCATATTTGCAGCGACAAGGACCACGTTGGATTAGCTATGAGCGGGAGGAAAAAACTAATGGAGCATATGGTAGTAGGTCACATGGTGGTCACAAGTCAAATAGAGATGACACAGTTAGAGATGTAATATTGTTGGACACTATGGATAGGAGATGGGACAGACACATGTATTATTCTAGTTCTGATTTAGATAGGAACTATGATCGTTATCCTTATCATCCTTACAAGAGGAGTGATAGTGGATACTTGCCGGATGAGTTTAAGAAAGCAAATCCACCTACAATTGATGGAGAGATGAAGAAATCACAGGATGCAGAGGCATGCTTGCTTAGCATGAGGAAGTTCTTCAGGTTGCATGACTATTCAAAGAACATTGAAGCGAGAGTAGCTACATTCAGTCTCAAAAGGTAAAGCAAACATTTGGTGGGAAGATGTGAAGAATGTCAAATGTATTCATGAGGAAGACTTGACTTGGAGTGAGTTTGAGAGACTATTCAAGAAGAAGTATTTGTCAAAGAGATACTTTGATGAAAGGGAAAAAGAATTCTATGAGATAAAGATGGGATCGATGACAAATGAGGAGTACACTAGTAGATTCTTGAAGCTACTAAGGTATGTGCCTTATCTCATGGAGGAGAAGGCTAAGATTTAGAAATTCATTAGTGGATTACTTGTTTCATTCAAAGACAAGATTGAGTTTGATGAGCCTATATCAGTGGAGGAGACCATATGAAAGCTAAGGCATTTCTATGATAAATCGAAGCGTAGATATGAGACTAAGACAAACTGGAAAGGTAATGCAAGGAACAAAGGAAAATGGGACAAGAAGTGAGAAATACCTCAAGGTACAAACAATAAAGAGAACATAGTGATATCTACGAAGTTCAATGCATCTGATAGAAGATAGGGACATCAATCTGAGGAGCATAATAAGGAGCCTGTGCGATGTTGGACATGTGGAGGGGATCATTGAAGGAGAGATTTTCCATAGTATCAGGGTGGTAAGCCTTAGATATATAGTGTGCAAGAGGCACATACTGTTGGCGATGTTGGTCAAATCATTCCTCATATTTATGCAACATTGGATAAAAAACAAGCACACCGTTAGACATCTATAATTGAGATGGATGGTAAGCTTTGTGATCAAGTTATTTCTATTTTTATTGACCCTGGATATAATTATAGCTATGTTAGTCCTAACTTAGTAGATAAGGGTAGTTCGGATAAAGAATTGCATGCATAATCTTGGTTAGTACAATTGGCTACAAGTACAAGGAAGCGAGTTCATCATTGGGTAAGAGCGTGAGCATTTGATTTGAATGGTATGCCTATCGCAACACATTTGAATGTATTACTGTTGGGATCATACAATATTTTGTTGGACATGGATTGGTTGTATATTCATATAACCAACGTGGATTGTTATGACAAATCCATTGAGTGTGTTGATGACAATGGGGAACCAATAGTCTTGCAGGGAAATAAGAAAGCCACATTAGATAGGATGATGATAGTTATGTAGGAAAAGCATAGTCGCAGGAAAGGGTGTGTGTTATTTGTCGTGCAAATTTCTAGTGACAAAGGTAAGGAAGTTAAGGATGCAGATTATTTGAGCAGGTACCTATTTCTACAACAGTTCCAGGATGTATTTCCTGGGTACATTTCAGAGTTGCCACCTCACAGGGAGGTAGACTTTTTTATTGAGTTGGTGTTAGGGAGTACACATGAGTTGGTAGAGTTGAAGCTATAGTTGAAGGAAATGTTGGACAAGGGATACATTAGGCCAAGTGTATCACCTTGGGGCACACCGATATTGTTTGTGAAGAAGAAAGATGGTACTCTTAGATTATGCATTGACTACAAGAAATTGAACAAAGTGACTATCAAGAATAGGTATATGTTACCAAGGATTATGACTTGTTTGATCAGTTGAAGGGAGAAACAGTGTTCTCGAAGATTGATTTGAGATACAGATATCATCAGGTACATATCAAAGAGGATGACATTTACAAGATAGACTTCCAGACCAGGTATGGGCATTATGAGTTTGTTGTAGTTCCATTCGGTTTGACTAATGCTCCAACTACCTTTATGTGCTTAATGAATAACATGTTGCATTTGTATTTGGATAAGTTTGTTATTGTGTTCATTGATGACATATTGGTATATTCTAAAAATGAGGAAGAGCATGCCAAGAATTTAGCAATAGTGTTGAGTTTGTTGAGAGAGCATCAATTGTATGTTAAGCTCACTAAGTGCAGTTTCTTGCAGACTGAGGTACATTACTTGGGACATGTTGTATCTAAGGAGGGACCTGCAGTAGATCCAAAAAATATAAGAACCATCATGGAGTGGGTAGCTCCGAGGAATGTAAATGAGGTGAGATATTTCATGGGGTTGGCAAGTTATTACAAGAGGTTCATCAAGAACTTATCACATATTGCTTATCATATTACATCATTGCAGAGAAAAGGTAATAAGTTTGAATGGAAAGAGGAGTGTGAGGCTATTTTTGAGCAGCGTAAGTTGTTGACACATGCACCAATGTTAAAGATTGTAGATCTAGGCGAAGAGTTTGTAGTATGCACATATACTTTCCAGAAGGAACGTGGTGGAGTCCTTATGCAGGCTGGATAGGTGGTATGCTATGAGTTGTGAAAACTGAATGAGTACGAGCATAACTAACCCACACATTCTCTTGAGTTGGCAGTGATCATACATGCATTAAAGATGTGGAGACACTATCTTCTGGGTAGGAGGTTTGTGTTGATGAGTGATCACAGTGGTTTGTGGTATCTATTTTACCAATCGAATTTGAATGGTAGGTAGGCACGATGGTTGGCTATAATCAGTGAGTTTGATTTTGAGATCAGGTATATCAAAGGTAAATAGAACATAGTGACAGATGCTCTTACCACGCGGATATAGGTAAATCACTTAGTAATTATGAGCTCCTATGGGTCAAACTTACATTATAGGATTTTGTAGACAAGTCAGTAGGATGTCAGGTATATGGAGATTGTTCACAGGTTACATCATAGTATAGGTACAGGTACATGTTTTGGTACAATTACAGGTACATGTAGTAGTACAAGTATAGATATAGGTAATAGTGCAGGTTAAGGTACAAGTATAGGTAGTAGTATAAGTACAGGCATAGGTATAAGTAGTAATAAAATAAAGAAGTTTTATAATTGGTTGAATCTGAAGAAGGATGTAGCAGAGTTTGTGGCTAGGTGTTTCGACTATCAGCGTGTGAAGCCAGAATGTAAGAATCCATGTGGACTACTACAACCAATTGCAATTCCAGAGTGGAAAGGCGAGGTCATTCCATGGACTTCATGGTTTCATCATGGTTGTTGTGGATAGGTTGACAAAGGTTGTGCACTTCATTCCAGTGAAGTCTACATTCTCACCTAGAAATATAGCACAGGTATTCATTAGAGATGTGGTCAGATTGCATGGTGTTTCAAAGAATATTGTGTCACACAGGGATACAAAGTTCACTTCCAAGTTTTGGAAGGAGTTGTTTGCAGTTTTGGGCACAGAGTTGGCCTTCAGTACAACTTATTATCCACAGACAAATGGACAGATGGAGAGAGTCAACAAGATATTGGAAGACATGTTAATGATGTATGTGATGCATCAACAGTGAAAGTGGAAAGAGTACCTTCCACTAATTGAGTTCGCTTACAACAATGGGTATTAGGAATCTTTGAAAATGAGTTTGTTTGAGGCATTGTATGGGCGTAGTTGCAATAGTCCCATCAATTGGAGTGATTCAGTTAACAAGGTGTTGATTGGACCAGACATGTTGGTGGAAATGGAACAGGAAATGCAAATTATAAAGAAGAATCTGAAAGAAACACGGGATAGACAGAAGGGCTATGCACATCAGAACAGGTTGTTCAAGTAGTTCTAGGTTGGGGAACAGGTGTACTTGCACATCAAACCAAAGAAGAGTTCCTTACATATGGGATCATGTGCCAAACTAGTGCCATGGTTTTGTGGACCCTTCAGTATCATTGAGAAGATTGGGCCAGTAGCTTATCGATTTGCACTACCTCTGACAATGAAATTACATGATGTTTTCCATGTGTCATTGCTTAAGAAGTATTTTAAATATGATGATCATGTGATTGACTGGTCTATATTGATGGTGGAACCAGATGGAGGATTTCAGTCAAAGCCTCAGTGTATATTGTTGAAAAAGGTGCTCATGCTCCAAAACTGAGAAATCGAGCAAGTTAAAATGAAATGGAAGCACTTTGGGCCCCATGAAGCTACATGGGTGTTGGTGAATCAGATGCGGGTTATGTATCCTTCCTTGTTTGCTGGCTGAGGCAATGAAGTTTTGGTAAGGTGTTTTCGTATATGTCTTGGTGTATGTTTTGGTGATTTTGGTATATGTACATATGTATATGGATGTAAATACTACTATGAGCTATGTTATAAAGGTCCAATAAGTGGTATGGGTGTCATGTAATTATGATGTTATATTTGTTATGTTGTCATGTTAGTTTGCTTCTCAGCAAGTTGATCATTGTAAATTCTACAACGAGCTAACTTATAAATATCCATCGACAATATATTTTGCTTACAACAGTCTTGTTGTTATAGGTGTTATTGAACACCGAGGATGGTGTTACCCCAAGGGGAAGGGTTTTGTAATAGCCCTGGTGAAAATTCCATGTAAGAAAAGTTAATAATGGTAAAATAATAATCACAGTTGATGGGACACTTATTCCACGCTGAATTTTGGGCAAAAATCCTAGTGGGTGTTCATTCGGTTTATTATGGATAAGGAAATTAGCAAAGGAAATGGGAAAGCCTTTGGAAAGGCATGAAGAATTTAATGGCATTTTATTTATGAAAATAAAGGAAATTAGGAGAAAGGGAAGATGAAATGTCACAGGTTGCAAGTGAGGAGGAAAATGAAGGAAAATAATGGAAATTGAAGAAAATAGAGGCCTCATTAATAAAAAGGCTTCTGAGGATCAGTTCGTAGGCTTGGTTAGTGTAAACTTTTGTCAGTTCAGTTTTGGAGCTCTCTCATTATTCTCTCTCTCATACTGTTGGATACTTAGAGTTTTCTTGGAGCACTCTTGGAGGGTGTGGCATACTTGGAGTTTGGGAGCAAGAAGGAAAAGAAAGAGCAAGAAAGCACGAGAGGACATTGGGATCAGTAGTTACAGTGGATTTTCAATACAGGTACCGAGTTGCATGCATGTTTTCCTCACTAGTTTTGGCATGCATGGCATATGCATGTGGATTATTGGTCATGATCTATCACTAGCATGGATGATTGCCTAGATTGACAGTGGATTGACCAAACTTTCCATTTCCTAGATATCCATTGAGATTGTGCGTTTATTTCCTTTTTTTGTTTTGGTTGGTTCTCATGATTCCTTAGCTTGGGTTGAGTTACTAGTTCCTGGAGCCTTGGTTGGACAAATGCTCTGGAGCCCTGTAACAGCTTGGGTTGAGTTATTAGTCCTAGACCCTTGGTTGGAAAAATGCTCTAGAGCCCTTGGTGGGTTGAGTTACTAGTCCTGGAGCCTTAGTTGGACAAACGATCTAGAGCCCGACAATAGCTGTGGGTTGAGTTACTAGTCCTAAAGCCTTGGTTGGAAAAAACTCTCTAGAACCCTGGAATGCTTGGATAGAGACCAATTTGATGATGTTTTGGGATGTCTAGCCATGATGTGGAATCATTGTTTGATGGGTTGAGGTGGATGGCCTCTGGAAGCCCTGGATGGTTTTGGATTGATGTGTTCTATGAGATCCCACATTCATGTTTGGAATATGGAACAGGGTAACTAGTTGAAGAGAGATTTGGCTCATCCATTATATGGTCGGGTAGAACGTGGAAGTCCCATCTCAGGTTTAGATTTTTCATCATCAATATGAGGTTATTTATCCTTGTATTTCTATGAGTATTATACTAGTTTATATGTGGACCATATTTTTGTGATTTCATCAGTATTTTTTGTTGCTATTATGTTGTTTAAGTATGTGTTTTATGACAATAGCTATGTATGGATCTCATCATGCATTTACTATTAAATGAATGAACAATGTATCTATGACCTAATGGATGAAATGACAGTGAATGTGTTGAGGCATCAATGTCTCTTAGCGATTCTCAGCTATGTATGAGACCCCTATGCTCAGATATGTTATTTACACCTATAGATTACATATTTGTGATATGTTTGACGAAATGCATGTCATAGCTAGTAGGGTTCCATTCAAGGTCTTATTCAAGTAATTGCATTTGTATTTCCATTTCTTTATTATCGTGTTGTTTTGGGAGTTTCATTCAATTCTCGACAATGACTTGGGCTTTGTGCTTGAAAAAGTGGATCAAATCTTGGGGACGCTGGCACAACACTGAGAAAAATAGTCCCTGGACACTGGCATGCCTTGTCATGAGAGCATCCAGAGTCTCCTAGATGAGGGAAAGCCTATAACATGGGAGCATCCTAGGGTCAAGTGGTCTAAAATATCAATGGGACCCATGGGCTAATTGGCAGAAAGGTTGGGATGGTTCCTGATGGTCCTAATGTTGATGTTAAAGGTCTATATGGTGTGTTTCCTTCAGTTCCACTTCCTTAACATGACTTAGGAGGTCAAATCATATCATAGTGGCCTCTCGTTGCATGTTTACCCAGGTTGGTCGATTACTTGGGTAGATGTAGGATGAGGGTGTTACATGCTCCAACTAAGGCTTCTAGGATTGGTAACTCAACCCACAACTTACTCTGAACTTCCAGATCATTTGTCCAACCAGGGCTTCCAAGACTAGTAACTCAACCCACCAAAGGATTCCAGTGCATTTTTCCAACCAAGGCTTCCAGGACTAATAACTCAACCCAAGCTGTTACAGCGCTTCCAAAGCGTTTTTCCAACTAGGGCTTCCAGGAACCAATAACTCAACCCAAGCTAAGGAAATATGAGAACAATCCAGAAAATAAATAGATGAACCCACAACACCATGGTTTTCCAAGGAATGGAAAGGCTAGGCAATCCTCCATGTCAATGACATATCATGACCAATAAACCACATGCATATGCCATGCATGCCAAAAATAGTGATGAAAACATACATGCAACTCTGTACCTGCAGGAAAAACCCATTGTATTTGTTTATCTTGATGTCCTCTTGCACTCTCATGCTCTTCCTTTTTCTTCTTGCTCCAAAACTCCAAGTATGCCACACTCCTCCAAGAGTGCTCCAAGAAAACTCTAAGTGTCCAAGAGTATGAAAGAGATAGAATAGAATGAGAGCTCCAAAAATGAACTAACACAAAGCTACACTGACCAAGCCTTGAGCCAAATCTTGCCAAATGATCCTCAGAAGCCTTTTTATCAATGAGGCCTCTATTTTCTTCAATTTCCATTATTTTCCTTCATTTCCCTCCTCACATGCAACCTGTGACCTTTCACCTTCCTTTTCTACTAATTTCCATTATTTTCATAAATAAATGTGCCAAAATTCCATTTTTCCTTTCCAAAGCCTTTTCCCTTTCCTTTTCCAATTTCCTTAGCCATTAATCAATCACAAGTTATCCCCATCACAATGCTTTTTCCCAACATTCAGCTTTGGAATAAGTGTCCCATCAACTGTGGTTATTATTTTTCCTTTATTAACTTTTCTTACTTGGAATTTTCACTAGGGTTGTTACAAAACCCTCCCCCTTGGGGGAACAACATCCTCATTGTTCAACAACACCTATAACCAACAAAGTTTTTGTACGCAAAACATACTACCCATGGAGATTTATAACACAACTCGTTGCAGTATTTACAATGACCACTGTTGAAACATGAAAATCAGACTGTTTACTAGAGATTTATAACATATCTCATTACGGTATTTACAATAACCACATATACACATACACATTTTCTTCACCCAACAAATAACCTTACTGTCCGTGGAGCTTTATAAACCAAATCGATACAGTATTTACAATAATATAGACATATACACATATGCACATTTACTCAACCAACAAATAAAAGGATATGATGTCTGCATCCACAACAAGGGAATCCAGATGCTCACACCTCCACCCTCAAAGTAATACAAGGGTTCACCTCCTTCCCAGGAAGTCTAGAATCCACTACAAGGTCAAATCTGCATCCATTGTCCAGAGCTATAATCCTACGCCACTTGTCCTCTTAGTGAATAGTTACTAGCTCATTGTTCCAGGGAACACTCCCAATCTACATCTAATTCCATCTCACAATGCTAATGACCAAAACAAATCCATCCCCTGTCTTCCCTTCTCTGCTACACAGTCCCTCAAGAAATTTGGTCACCCCCTTCCGTGTAGTCACACACCTTCCAAGTTCCGTTGGCACCCCCATCTCGGGCAGTCCATCCCTCAACAAGTTTTCCTTCCATCGAAAGGTCCAAAAACCAAGGCATATCCCTACCTTAAAACCATCACACTGGTCATAACATGCTCATGGAAATAAATGGACACTATTGGGTACCCGTGTCCCACAATGGCCCTACTCCTGAAGTACTTTACCAGCGTACTACTACTTGTTCCAATTTCTTTCACTGCTTCTACTAATTCTTGCAGCCAATTTCAACCACCCAACCGAGCATTTACCATGCTTTCCTATACCAAGCACATAACTACCATTAGATTTAAATAAATTGAAATAAACCCAAATCATACCTCATCGGTGGCCCATCAATAAGGTACACCTGCAATTTTTTTCACTTCTTGTCACAATAAGTCAAACTAGCATCTTTGAACAAATCATCATGCATAAATATATCACATCAGGTTAGCTCAAAACACAACCATCATAGATCAAAATCATAAATCACATGTAACCATCATAAACTAGAATCATACGTCACATGTAATCATCATAGACCAGAATCATAAAACACATGCATAATAAAATTGAAACAAAATACTGACACTTATCCTTTAATCAATCCTTAGCTTCTACTTTTGTCCTTATTTTGTACGCACACTGGATCGGTTTCCACACCTGACAAACACCTAGTGCCTTCTCCTCAACCAAGTGCACATACACATAGTGTGCATCCCACCCATATGACCACACACAACATACAACACCATGAAATACATGCACCTACACCTGACATACCACACATACACCTACACCCCGTGTACAACAAAACACAATATATATGCCTATATCCAATGTACACCACCACACAATACATACAACTACATCTGATGTACAATGCAATACATACGTACATATAGTACCACACAACAGATACACATGTCACAATATCACGACTACACAATGCACATACATAGTATCATATGCCACCAACACAGAATGTACGAAATGCACACAATACCACATGTACATCAATACCATATGTACAACATGTACACAGTACCACTTGTACACAACACCACCTGCACAAAGTGTGCATAACATCACATGTACACGGCACCACCTGCACAATGTGTACACAACACCACATGTACACGACACCACCTGTACGACATTTACACAATACCATATGTACATAACAACACATGCATGACATGTACACGACACCACATGTACACAATGCCACATGCACGACATGCACACAACACCACCTGTACACAACACCACATGTACAACATGTACACAACACCACATGCACACGACACCACACCACGTGTATAATCACACACACAACAAAATATGTACGTAGCACCACATGCACAACATCCACATGACACCATATTTACATAGCACCGCATATACAACATGTACATAGCACCATATATACACAACATCTCATATCCAACATGCACACAACACCAAATATCCATCATGTGAATAGTACAATATGTACGTAACACTGCATATCCAACATGTACATAGCACCATCTATACCTAGCACTACATATGCAATATTCACACAAAACTATATGTACCACCTTGTGCATAAAATTGCATAAACAACATGTACACACAATATACATACACAACACTGCATGTGCACAACATCACAGATGCAACATGTACAACATATACAACATATGCACACAGTAGTAACACACATCCAAAACCACATTGTCTCTACCAAGCAACCTTGCTTCCACTATCTTATCCATGCTTGTTCCAACATGCCATAGACCATACTACTTTCATTCGCTAATGTATCCCTCGGTATAGCCTGCCCATAACATAGACAATATAATAACATTATATCAACTTATAATCACATGATACTGACCTCATAAATTTGTCAAGACTACTCTCCAACTTGATTCCTCATGAACCAGGAATCTCTTCATGCCATTCACTTGCATAAGTAATCATTCTTCCATAAGAATGATCCCTGATGACCCTGTCAGACAGTGACAGATAAATAGATATATACATATATATAAAAATTATCATAAATAATCATGATCTCGTCGGACAATGATATGCATACATACACATATATACATATAACATTAGATTTAAAACAATCATGATCTAGGATGACCTTGTCAAACATGACATACATATATACATACATACATAAATGCCTATAAACATTAGTATAATCATGATCACAACATAATTACCAAATATCATAAGGCCAAGGTTAAGAGAACTTCCTTTATTCATGCACAACATGCACAATATTGAGAACAATAGTTCCCAACATAGCCAAGGCATTTGAAACCTCAACTCCATTTACTTTACCCTTTCTGTTACCTTTCTCATGATTGTCATATGACCGTCCATTTACCTCAATGGACCCAATGAATCCAACTAGTTGTCATATGCTTGCCTTCAGTTTCCCTTATACATACACTGAGCTTAATCTAGGCCTTACATCCCCAGTTGGGTACCACACAACTCTCCCCAAACTCCAATAACTTTCCTCTTTCCCAAACCAATTTCCAACACTCAAAACATAAAAGACAATACAAGAAACAAACAAGAAGAAAACCATGAAAATCAATAGCAATACAACATCACAAACAAAGTGGCATGATCATGCACTAGACATAACAAAGCCACAATCAAGCACAACAAATCACAAAGACCAAAAGCACAAGACTCCCAACCAACACCAAAGCTCAATCCCCATGGTTCCAAAGGAAAGCTGAACCCAAGCGCTCTTTAAGATTTCATGGAAGTCTCTTGTCATGCAATGCTCTGTATCATACTACCATAAACACATAACTATCAATGTATAAACAAATATACCAGTTACCTTACCTTGTGATGAGCGCCAATATTGTAGCAAGAATGTTGCAACTCCTAGGCTACCAGCTTTACTTTATCCACCCAGGGTTCGTACAAACTTGGAGGTGACAATGTTGTATACACAAGTAAAAGTGATGGTTCTGCCTTTTGTCACGATTCAGCTGGTGAGAGACCACTAGGGTTTTAAAGCTAGACTTCTATGGAGTCAGAAGAAGCTTGGTTTCTTGATGGAAGAAAGGGAAATCTACTCTAAGGGAGAGTTACTCTACTGCAATAATGAAAAAGACCAAAATTCAATGCTAAATCACACCATTTCCTAATAACTGCCAAGAAACTTTGCTTTGCAATAATTCTAAATTAACATGAACCAAATGGTACTATCTAAGCATGGAAGTAAAACACATCAAACATCACTAATGTGCAAGTAAAGGGACTGAAATAAATTTGTTTTTGTATTTTTTTCTTTTCATGCAAAATCAAGTATGCAAACTAATTTCTTTTGGTGATGTGGCAGGTGAATAAAGGATGTTGGAGGATGGCTGGAAGGGTTAGGAGATGGTTGGATGGTGTGGGAGACCCTTGGGAGACCTTTGGTGACTTCCTAGAGGTTTTCGCTCAATTCGGCCTCAAAACAGGCCATTTCAGGAAAACCTACAAGATGTACTAGAAACCTATAGGATTCCCTGTAAACCTACAAGATACAGTCAAGAGCAAAATGGAAGGGGTTGGAGGTGATGGAAGGCTTAGTGAAGGTGGCATATGGGTGGAATGAAGTGAGGAAAGGTCTAGGATCATTCAGAAGTCAACAGCAAGGATAGAGGATGGTTGGATTCGCTCAATGTGCTTGGAAGAATTTCTATGTAAAATGATGAAAACTAGTGTTGGAAATGGTGAAAACAAAGAATGACTATGGTGGATGAAGTGGAAGGTGGTTGTTGGCTACGAATTCTTTGTCTACTCCTGAAGAACCTACTCTGCATAAAACATGTATAATTTCCAAAAATCTATGTAAATAATAAGCATTCTCATAAGCTAGAAAAGCAGAATTAATGAACTAATTGCCTACATTATGCATGAGGAAAGATGTTGAAAGGAATGAAAGCATGGATGAGATCTACTACAAGAATGAAGATAGAAGATATGGCAATGAAATCCTACTTTGCAAAATTGATCAAATTCTAACTTAAATACAATAAACTCTAAAGCTCATGCAAGAAATAGAAATCTGTGTTTTTGGGGCTGCATAAGGGTCCCTTCCTCAAATCATGATCCCAAAGGGAGGAAATGAGGCCAAGACACCTACTGATAGCCTTGTGGTACTCCTTTTATCCCTGGTAACCTACCACTGAAGTAAGGCACAAATGGAAGCAAACTAATAAACAACCAATCCAATCTACACTACTTGCAATGAAAATACATCTAAAGGCAAATTAGCAATGAAGCTATGAGACTAATCTAAACATACATATACCAGAAAGAGGAGCCTTGGCTACTAGGGTTAGGCACTAACCCAAGAGCTTTAGCCCTTTGAGTTAACTCAGTGCTGGCTCAAAACAAAACTCATTCTTATTACCAAAACAAAAAATTACATCAATAAAACTTTCACAAGTCTGGAGCTCAAATATAGCTTAGAGTTTTACAACAAAAATTCGAATCCTGATGAGGCTATAGGCCTCTCTACTTATACGACTTAAGTTCCCAATGAATTCCTTAAAATTAGGGAGGATCGGCTCCCAAACTCGAGATAAACTATCTCTTTGTCTCTCACTTGCTCGACTGCCTTCTAATCCTCATGGCTTGGTTGCTTGCACTCTGAGCTGGTGTGATGGATGGAGGAATATTTGAATGGTGGAGAAGTAAATGAGGAGGATTTACCTCCTACAATCCCTTTCCCTTGTCCCATTCAAGTTTTAACCTTATTTTTTGCCAAAATTCCTTGATTTTCTCCTTCAATCTTGCATTCAATGCATATTATTCCACTAGGCATAATATCCAACTCTAACTCATCTCATAAACAAAATATAATAAAAAACATGTAATAAGTTGTGAGAAAAGTTGGTTTTACTAAGCTAGGAGGTGAATTAAGGCCCATATAATTACCCAAT
>APFE030783971.1:0-17222 GCA_000404065.3 Pinus taeda | reverse complement strand
ATTTGTTTCAAATACCTCAGCAAAGCTCAGGGATGGGTTGACCTAGACGCGGCTCACCCTTTTGGATTTGAAACCCCTTGCCTCCCGGAAGGACAAGCAGCTTCGCACCTTTATTTTCGCGGTTTCATCCCATTTCCCCTTTCTACTGGGGCTTACCCCTACGAAACCTTAGTTACTACATAACTTACCGCTATGGAACATAGGAGGCTCCTACCTCGAATGGATTGAAGGAATGACGATGCGTTACATACGTTGATTCCATATTTGAGGATCATATGCAACAGGTAGTGGATATATGAATTGTTCACCAAAAGCTAATAAAAAGCTAGAAACCTAATAGATAGGGGCCAAATAGAGAAGAGAACCATTAGCTCAGGGAGAGGGGATAGGTTGCTCTGTGACTGTAAGAGAATCGCTCACCTTCGGTTGCTCCGTGACTACTCCACGCCTTACGAGTCACACTACTACCTTTCAGGTTCACCCTATCCCTTTTTTCCCTTCGCTCGGTGTCGGATTAAATAGTACAAGCACCAGATACACCAAATAAAGATCCAGAGCCATTGGGTTTAGATCCATATCCATAACGAGACCCAGTTCCTTGTGTTCGTGATGCTGGTAGAGATCTAGACCTTCGTGATCCAGATTATTATGTTCTAGATGATCGAGACCCAACTTTTTCTCTTGTTGATCGAACATAAGCACTTATAGCACCAGCATAAGAACCAGAAGCAAAGGTGGAGCCTGTTGATTCAGTGGACCCATAAGGAAGCACCTGTTGAAGAATCAATTGATTGAATGGTATGGTATTATTAGTAGTTGTTGACTAGTGAACAAATAGTTTGAAAGCGAGGTTGACCTGGAATCAGTAGATTCCACAGCAGCTTAAGCAGTAGGTCCAGTTCTAGGTGCAATTTATCCGAAGCCAGTGAATGATCTAGTGGCTTATTAAGCAAGCAACAAAGGAAGGTAGCATATCCAAATCCAAGTTACGGGTGAACTACTCATTCGAAGAGAGAAAGTGGACGCTCCACTTTAGAAGCGCTCTTTGAGGGGAATAAATCAAGGTCCAGGACCTTACGCAGAGCTCATGCTTGAGGAATAAGAGAGTTGCTCGTCTCCTCCCACATTGCCCTCACCCTCCTATTATAGCATTTTTTAAGATGCGCAAGTAGGCTTGACCACTATTTACCACCTACCCCAATCCCCTGAGGTGGAGGTTTTTCAAGATTTCCCTCTCTTCGTTAGTCCGAGAGTTCGCAGGCTCACCCTTGCCCAATGCCGTAGGTAGCTAGGTGCCCTGAGGGAAAGACAAGAAGGAGGCCAAGTGCTTCTTTCTTCCTCTATGAAACCAAGTTACTTAACGCTTTATATACGTGAATGAACTAATACATTGATGAATTCTTTCACGCAGAGAGTGGGTGGTGATATTGTTAGTTGGATAGTCTTCCAGGAAGCCTTACGCCACTACTTACTTTTATTGTGAGATAACTGGATAGATGGGATCATACTGCTATTACTTGATTGAATTCATAGTGCTAGCTAGATCGTGGGGTGGCTGAGTGCTGGCTGGACATATTTTCTTTACTTGGTAGGATCCATACCCTCCCGAACCCAATGAGTAGTTAGGTTACTACCCACACTCAATTCCCTCTGTCTTACTACCACTCCCTCAACCGTGGAATATTTCAAGGTGTGAAGCACTTGCTCGAGAAAACAAGAGCAATGAAAACTTACTAACCTCACCCACTACGCTAAGTGCTCTTCAGGAAAGACAGGCAGGCTTCTTTCTATTTGACAAAGTTAAGATTTATATTCATGCTTTAGCTACTTCTAGGGCAATGAGGTGCCATCCTTAGCCCGCCAACACACTGTAGCCCTAACTAATGGACCGTAGGCACCTCTAGTCTTTCTATTACAAATGACCCTTACTACTTGGTGTGGGACAGAGCTGGTTGAGAGCCCACGCCCTCACTCTATGGGGTTGAAGATGCTTGGGGGAGGCCTGCTTCCCTTGGATTCTAGCTAGACCCGCTAAACCATGGCTAACTATTACGTGGAGCATAAAGAGGAGTTCCCGCATATAAGTTCACCCTTACAGTTGTGATCGGATATAGTTTCACCCTTCGAGTTATCCATCCCTTGTAACCTAGTTCATAGTTAGCCCTAGATAGTTAGGCCCTTATCTATATCCCTTTATAGTTCGCCATCGATCTTTTTTGATGATTGCAGATAATATGACCCTCTGAGCAAGATTTTGATGCTCGGGATAGGGAGCTTAGTTTTCTAGAGTGAGATTCTGATGTTCAAGAGAAAGACCCAACAAGCCACCAGCTAATACCAGAGCTAGCCCACCAAATCCTAGGGTCCTAAGCCAAGCCATCCCAACATCCATCAACAGCATGAAAGAAGCATCAGTAGCAGAGGTACCTAAGGCATAGACAATAGCATATCCATACGAAAAGGCAAAACCTATAGAAGCACTAGTAACAGAGATAGTTGTTCTAGATCCATAGCCCGTAGCTTACCTTGCAGAGCTGGAGGGGCCCTAGGGAAGGGGCCAAATTGGGGTATTTTACGGATACTATAGAGCCCATGGGGATGGTATCTATCGATGGAAGTGAGCGGTACGACTGCATCTGACTAGTATGAATAGCTATTATAGCACACCTTACTAGTACGAGAGTGACTGGTATGAGAGGAAGAGCGACTAGTACGATAGCTAGTACAAGAGCTCGTATGATATTGGTAGGGAAACTTGCTCTCCTTTTCTCGAGCAAGCGCTTCACACCTTCCTTTTATAGTTATTATGGTGTGCTCGTCTTGACAAAAACGAATTGACTCAGCCAGGGATTAGATTGACTATTACCTCAGTGCCCCTATTGAGGTTCAATACGAATCTTTGGGAACACGAAATCAACATTATCGAATAAGAAAAGGGTAGAATGGGAGAAATCCTTAATATGGAAAATGTCGTACTCATTTCAATCGATAAATAGAAGAAGCCATAGAAGTCAATATGTTTTTCCCATGCTTCTGAACACCCAAATAAGTAACTACCAGTTACTCTTTCTGAATCTTATGATCTTTTCATTCATGGATAAAGATCGAGGTTTCAATAATCGGCTTGAACCCAAGGCTGAATCCTACTCATGATAATGCAGAGCTTATGACGGAACAAGCCAAATTGTTTGTAATCAAGTGATTGATGGAAATTCATGAAACTGCTATTAATATATCACTTTGGAAGAAAATATACATCACATCTCATTCAAGACTTCAGGTTTGAAAAATGACAGCTATTGAATGGTCAAAATACCGGAGGATATCTTGCTTGCTTGAATCAAAAGCTTGAGGAAAGACTTCAAGTGATGGTGGTTAGGGAATAAATAGAGACCAGGAACTAATAATACATGACTAATAATACTGGAGACCATGGGCCTAACCTCTAAGGACCTATAGCTCAAATAGTAAGGCAGCATGCATGGGAACTAATCAATACCTTGAACTAATCAAGAGAGGGCCTACCGAACCTGCTAAGAGGCCATCGATAAAGAAATTTTTGGTGGGTAATGTTGGAAAGAAAGTATTATATCTAGTAGGTACTACATGAAACAATGTATTAATGCCATGGACTAAGAATGGATAAGAAGTCTATTTCAACCATGGGGACTTAACTTATAAGACTAGGTAAAGGCAGTTTCTCCTAGTGATAAGGAGGAAGGTGGAATTTTTTTGTGTACTTGCGCATACCTCTAAGAACCTGATAGCAGATGAACATCCTCTCTAGAAAGAAGGAGATTCCTTTTCTACTCGTAAATGCTAATTGAAATTAGGCAAATGTCTCTTCTTGTACTATTAGAAATAGCCAATAGCTAGGTACGGTACGCTACACACTACCTATGAGTTTAAAGCACACTTCTCTACATAGATCCTTTCTTCTCCGTTCGGTTAAAGGTTAGGGAATCTTCCTTTTCGTAGGGTAGGTGCTTTGTTTTTGTTATTATGCACTCTAAGTCAAAACTTGTGGACAACTGGATCGGGCGAATCAAGGCTGGATTAATGAGGGCTTCTCCCTCTATGGTGCCTATCGGAGAATCAGAAAATGTGCCTTGGGCAATCCAAGACAAACACGATTTACCAGATACCAAATCCTACCTCGCCAAGATAGATATGAAAGATGTATTGCTTTCCCCGAACCTCAAACAATAACTCTGAGCTTCGTATCTATCAGCATAGACAGCCTTTCACTAGCTATCACAATAAGAATTCAATTACCGTATTTAACTCCTTATATATACATAATATAATATAAATAATATTATTATATTATATATTATATATATTAAATTATATATATATAATATAAATATATATCTATAAACTATATACCAGTGCTGTTAACTCCGTTACCCAAATCCATAGCCACCAGCGACCAAAAATACCATTGTGCATTTGACCGCGAAAAGAAAACACCAGCATCCCAAGACCATCACAGAAGCTATCAGCTAGAAGGGCCCCTAACATACCAGAAAGACAACTAGCCTATCTCACTACCAATAGCTAATTCTCCCTACTTACTTAACCAATCGACCAAAGCACACTCTACCCAAATCAAGCCATAATATGCCCCTAGCTCACTCAACCAAGCTAACTTAATCAATCAAGCAAGGAAGCATACTCTGCCAACTCTCAATCAATCAAGTAAGCATTCAATCAATCAATGGGGGTCCACTAGGATCCCTCCCCCCCCTACCTGACAGTGGTTGATGTTGTTTACTCAATCACATATATAGACCGAGATCTATACAACCTGAGTAATACAACCTTAGTGATCAAGATTATTATCCAAAGTAAGAGTTTAGTGATTGAGGTGAAGATTCCTATGCTCGGGATAGAGATCTATATGCTTATGTTCATGATAAAAGAGATTTTGAAGTTCGTAAGCAATATCCTGATAGTAGAGCTTATAGTATAGAGCCTATTTCATTACGAAAACTAGATATATAGAGCCTATTTCATTACGAAAACTAGATATAGAGCCTGATGTTCCAGACTATGACTATGTTTCTCAAGATTGTGAGCGTGATCCAGTTCTTTCACTAGAACAAGTAGCATCCCTTCATGTAGTTCCTACTCTAATTGTCCTATCAGTATCTGAGCTACAAACAGCAGATCTAGAAGAATACCTAGAAGCATAGGGAGATGCAGAGGCCAGATTTTGTAGATACGTAAGCAACAAGGGGGGGACCTCCTAGGGGATCTGGCCCCCTTGGGGTCCCGGGAGGAGGGCCCCAGTGAGTGGGGTAACGTATCCTCTCTCTTGCGACCGAAAGGAGCTAAGGAACCAGTAACTAAGATGGGTGGGGTTCATGAAAGTAGTAAAAGGAGCTAAAGAGGGATCTCCTAGTGTCCAAACAGGACTAACTGCTTAAAGACTGGGATCTGCTAATGACAGATTGCTTACCCGG
This sequence comes from Pinus taeda, assembly GCA_000404065.3. Taxonomy (NCBI): domain Eukaryota; kingdom Viridiplantae; phylum Streptophyta; class Pinopsida; order Pinales; family Pinaceae; genus Pinus; species Pinus taeda. The sequence continues at coordinate 11,754 of APFE030783971.1, read as the reverse complement.
GGTCTCAGGATTAGCATGAAAATATTGAAACCATATTCCACAGAAGTGAGATCTTGAAACCATCCAGCATTCTCTTCCAAGTTCCTAGCATCTGGCAGATGAAGGTTGGTATTTCAAGTCCTTCACTTTCATACCTTTGATGAGTGGATTATCCAAAACGCGGTTTCGAGAAAGGCAGGAAAAAATAAAATTACAGTGTTTTCTGTATTCGGTAGCATCTTAAGTTCTGGCATAGACCGATCCCGGTAGGTTGTTGAAAAATCAATATCTAAGAATATATCTCTAAGCTTGCGTTATATACGTAATTATACGAGACAATAAGCTAAGCAACTTATCATGTTGCACCATCAACATTAGCAACACTCTCATCCTCTCATTGCATATCAACGTAAGAAGGTTGTATCTATGGGACTTTCCTTTGAGCCCATTCCTGGTATGACTGGCAGTTGTCTGTATGGCGGTGACCCCATGGCAATGACTCCTCCCAGCATAGGCTATCCTCGGCAAAGACTCTTGTATGACTCCTGGGCATGGACTAGACTTCATTTATGCACTGACTAGAGCTTCATGCCCTGAGTATATATATATTTTATGAGTATATATTGTTCTATCTAGCACTGACCGTAGTTTCTAGGCACCGACTGTATCCAGCTCAGCTTGGTATCCCAACTGAGTATCCAAGTAAAGTATCCGAAGTAACCCATCCTAGCTATTATTGGCATACCTATCCCATCTATTACTGGCATCAATCAAGTGGGTCGAAACCTGCTGGCATTAACTCTTTGGACTCCTCCCCGCATCCAGCTTACTCAATCAATAAATCAAGGCAGTGTGTCCATCCCCCCCCTTCCCCTTTTTCCTTCCTCATATCTCAGTTGAAGACTAATGGAATCCTAACAACATAAAATCCTAATCATTCTCTAGCTCCTAAACAAAACATCGGTTGGACTCTAGGGGGAATAGGGGCCCCCGTTACCCTCGGGCCCTAATAGTTATCGCCCCCAGTTCCCTTGTCAATCCTTCTTAAATGCAATATTATATATGTCATTATGATTGTCTTATCACTATTACTTCAAACGAAGTATTTCATGAACGACTGCCTTTGTTCACACAACAAGGAGACAATAAAGAGTTCGATCTTTCCTACGCCGGTCAACCCAGTTAGGTCTTGATCAACCCTCGCAAAGTCAACGGCCCCAAAAGGATTGCCCCTCTTCCCTAACAGTACTTTGGCATCTTAGAAGCTTGGTGCAAGGTCAACTTGGCCCAAGGATTAGTTATGGGTAAGTACAATGGTTTCCAAAGGTCATTATCTTCATCATTGTAGCTCCTTTGGCAAGCTAATGGATTCACACTTGAACTGGTTTGTCTTGAGCTCCTCTTATGGCCTATAAAAGGAGGCCATGGGGTGTTCATTCAATAATAAGAAGACTAGAGGTTAGTAAGGTTATGCTGGAGACACGGGGTAGGTCCCCCTAGGCATGGGTGAGAGAAGCAAGGGTAGCAAGGTTGATCACCTACCCAGCAACATACCTTCTATTTGTTCCAGTCCTAACCCCGAGGCCCCTCTAGTGGGGGGGGGGGGCTAGGAGGGTCTAGTGGGCCCAGGACTATATGAGGTATTCGAATTTTCCTAGCTATAAAGACTAGCAAGACTAGTTAGTCCCATCCATTTACCATTAATTCCCATGATCCCAGTTAGTGAAAGAAAATGGTAGCTAATTTCTTTATAGGGGAAAAGGCTTCATTGTTCAAGCCGGTAGGAAGGAAAGAAGAAAGAAGCAGCTAGGAAGCATCGAACAATAGGTTGAAACACTGAAAAAGCCCCTAAAAAAGTGATGGAAGGAAGGTCTAGAGGGTCTTGCGCTTCCGACTACAAGGAAATATAACTTGAAATAGAATTTGGGGCATGTTGTACCTTCCTAATCCATCCTGGCATAAGGTAATAAGGTAAGTGTGGTTGGGCATAACTTCTTCATCTCCTCATATTTCGACATAACTGAAAGTCTATAACCATATGCTCGTAAGTAAATAATTATATACCTGTCATACTCTACCTACTTATAATACTTATGACAGAAACTTTTGTATGTCTATCTGCCTACTCTCTTCCCGAAACTACCACAAGTGACTATTCTTTGTGTAGTGCCAATAGATCTCCTCGCTTATTGAGTTGAACCACTGACCTAATGAGCTAACTTAACAAACAGAAGGAACTTACGACACCTAACAAAGAGCAAACAACTTATCTCAACTACTTGACTTGAGTCCCAGTACTGGAAGATGTCACTTCAGGAGTTGACCTCGGAAGGAAAGACGATATGAGCAAAACCACTAGCACTAGCACTTGCCTGGAGTATCGATACTGCAAGCCAAGAAATCAATCAATCACTTCTCTCTGTGATAAAAGGAGTGAAAGGTGATGAAAAGCAACTTAAAAGCCATGAACAGAAGGAATCAAAAACAAAAAGAGCGTGTGAGAGGAGAGAATGAGCCCAAACGCCCCTCTTTCTCTCTACGACCACTTACAGCTGGAACTAAAAGTACAGACTCTCTAAGCAAAGCCACTTGCCGAACTGAAGGAATGAATGAGGGAGCCCCCCGGGGGAGGGCGGGTCCCTGGGTTTCATTGAATTATGCCATTCCTTTCCCTCCTATCATCAGGCAACCAATCCTTCCTCCCCCTTATGGTCGAGTGGCCTTATGACACCTTGATTTTCAAACTCTAAAATAAGGTCTAGAAGCTACTAAGAGGTGGTATGTTGGGCTGACTTCCATATCCCTATTCTAGGTGAAATGGAAATGGGGTTTCATCATTGCCTACTGCTCCTTCTGCGCATCTATATACATAAATGAAGCGTGCACCTTCCCAAGCATTATATTCCATCCAAGTCCAATTGGACCCAGTCGAAGCACTAATTGTTTACCCATCAACTAAAGCAAAGGCATGAAAGGCAGGGGCACAACCACCAGAGGCGAAGGCATCTGAAAAAGCACCATAGATAGGGGTTACAGTAATAGCATAGCTAGGACCTTAGCTAGCAACAGGGCCTATTCCATAGTAGGTTGCATTCCTTCCTTTTCGAGAGCCATAACCTACAACTTCCCTTCGCTCGGTTCCAATCCTATACATCGCATCATATATATCAGTAACTTCATCATCTACTCAATCCCAGGGGGGCCTTCCAAGATATATCTTTCTCCTGAGGAGGGATGAAAGGTGCTTTAGGTCTTTGTAGATTTAGGAATTAAGATTATGATTTCTCTTTAAGTATATAAGTAGGGTTAGAGTATAAATTGTAGGTTTAGGAATAGGAAGGATTAGGATATCTTTAGGCTTCAGGTTCCTTATAGCTTTTGGTATTTATATGAATTGGATTAAGATTCAGTTATTTGTATATTAGGAATTAGAAATATTAAGACTTATTTTAGGAGTTGTCTTTAATAAGTATAGTTAAGCTCCTCTCCCTTATGGTCGAGTGGCCTAACCGTTCCTTATGCTGCTTTATGTTGGGATTGGTTAATAACTCTTTAGGTGTTGTTAAGTAGAAATAGTTGGTAGAACTAGAATGTAGAGTTTAGTCTGAAGAGTAAGACTAGGAAGTAAGCTTATAATGGTGAAATAAAGACTAGTAACCCTTTTCTTAGTGATAGACTATTTAGTAACTTGGAAAAAGTGGGTAATAGACTCTTTAGGAACTAGTAGGAAGTAGCTTTGAAGTCAATAATATATCAATCAACGTTAGCAAGGAATTATAGATATAACTTGACTTCGGCTCGTAACTAGGAAACAATATAGACTGTGACTAGAAAAATAGAGAGATAAACTTACAACAACTCCTTATACCAGCTATGACACCTATTACTTACTCCTCATACATACCAGATATTTAGTATTGTTTATGAATACCAGAGACATGGAAAGTATGTTATATATAGAAATAATTTAGTATAGCTCCTTACCTTAGATTGGTCTTGGTTGCAAATTCTAACTCTTAGCGTTGTGTTATCAACTAAGTCAATTCCCTCAATACCGACTCAAGGCTGTTGTTTACTCACCTACCTACATGGGGAACTAGCCACATACCTATGATAGCTCTGGATAACAAAAGGTGTTGTAGTAATGTACCTCGTGTCTAAGAGATACAAAGGAGCACCAAAGTGGTTTTATTTACTATCCAATTTCTTTCAGTGAATATCCATGCGGTGGGTAACAAAGAATCAACTACACCTAGTGTGATCTCGGGGACCACCTAACTGATGGGAACAACTTCTGGTCACTTGGGGGCCTCAATTACCATGCTCAGCAGTAGGATCATATTAGCACCTTACTTCCAGGACGTTGTATCACAGAAATTTGCCTCGTAGATCAGACTGACAATCAGGTGCAGAAGTGGTGAAAAGTGCACCGACAGAGTTTGCATTTCAATTACTTTATGAAACCTTCCCTACCTTTACCCTGCTTACAGTACCTATTCCCTTCTGGGGTCATCGTGGGGACAATTTTGGGGTCGAGTGGAGACACCAACAGAACAATACTCATTGGAATGGCTCATGTACCTTTTCTTGGTAAAGGTGTATCATACAAATTCCTCTCATAGCTATTAGGGAAACCGGATGCTGAAAAAGGTTCCATTGTGCACATTTGGGAATTGGGTGTCGATGTGGCTAAATGTGGCAAGATGTGGCTAACTCCAAAATGTTCCCATTGCTTGATAAAAATAATACCAATTGGAAAGTTCAGGAGCTTGTACCTTATGATTCATTTATTTGCATGCTTCCTCAGTCTAGGAACGGCTCAACCAAGACCAAGAAGAATTAATAAAGACCAATAACAATTTGAGAAAGCTTACAAAAAAGAATTGATGAGAGTTGGATAGCAAAGAGATAGAACCACCAAGTCAGGGATAGTTGGATAGCAAGCAAGAAGATAGAACCAAGTCAGGGTGTTGTTGTTTAGTAAGGAGCCAACTTACCCTTCGTCCCACTGAAACAACTCTGAACGGGGTGATAGGCGTAGAGATTCTTCACGGGGCGGAGCTACCTAGGGCGAGAGATTTTCATCTTTCAGGCTATGGCGTCCATCTAGCTTCACTAGAACAGCCTGGTTCTTATTACCCTATTTTGTTTTTCCAATTCTTTTATTTCTTCATGAAATGACCTGAGAGGGAACAAGTGCTTCTTGCTTTAGAATTTTGATTTCCCCCCTTTTTTTCCAAATATGGAATTTCTTTTTTCTATTTTTATACTTTGATTATATTGACCCAAAGTAGACAGGCTACGTTTTCCAATTTTTGAACCTCTTGACTCTGATAGGGGTTTACTTTAGACAATACCCACTCAAGGAGCCCCCCCCCCAGGGTGGTTCCTTAGTATATGGGGGCCTCCCTGTATATCCTGCCTAGGGGTAGTGAGAGGGGCCACATTACCTCACCCTTGATTCTTCCCTCAAGAGCGCGTAGTTTGTGTCCTCTTCCTCCATTAGTCGGTCGAGTGCATAAAGTCTTTCGTTACAATCAAGCGTGTTTTTCCATCCCTCTCCTTTATCCATATCCTTCTAGCGAGCGATTGAGGGAAAGAATCTAGTGAACCTGACCTAGCTTGGATTGAGGGGAATAATAAATGCATAACCTTCTTCTATAGCATCGATCATTGGTTATTCCATTTGTTAAGAAAAGAAACGAAAAAAGGGAAAACATCTTTATTAATATGAAAAGAATGATCCCAGATAGAAGAATCCAATTTCGGGTCATTCCTTGGTGATCATTATCGTCATAATCTTCTTCGTTCCCCACATGAAATGGCCGAATAAATAGATATCTGGTATAATTTGGAAATTTTTTTCGAGTATGATATCATAGGGGTGGGAAGCGTAGTAATTCTTCGGAAAAAGCCTGGTTCTCTCGTCCCGAGCTTTATTTCTCAATCCACTTTCGTGTCTTTATGACCCCACCACCAATAGATAGGACAAATGGGAATGACTGACCACTATTTACCCGCCTACCCCAATCCCCAGAGGCAGAGGTTTTTCAAGGTTTCCCTCTTCTAGTGAAAGCCTTTCACGAAGTAAAAGCCTTCACTTAAGTCACAAAGTCAGGCCCTAGCCCCTAATTGGTCACATCCTCTGGGTACTACTCCCCAGCCCCCCCCCCTAAGCACCCTTTTTGGTTCAATAGCTTGTTCCAACTTTTGGTACATCCCGTGTTTATCCACCAGTAATTCCATTAGCAGCATACCTTACAGATATAGTAGCACCATCAGTAGTAGAGGCAAATACATAGCTTGTTGGGACAGAGGCAAAGCCATAAGCTAGGGCAGAAGCTAGGGAGGCAGTACTAGTTGTTCCAGGATCTAAGCTATCAGTAACATAGCTATAAGCACCAATATAAGCATAGTCTAAGCACCGTCAGCAAAGACAAAGACTAGGAATGCAGAAGTTGCAGTTATAGGTCCAGACTAAGCAATTGATCCAGGTGATTTGCTTGATTAACCAAAACCAGTAGAACCAGCAGCATCAATGGCTCAATAGTACCAATGGTCTCATTAACCAGTGCTGAGAAAGCCAAATAGTATTCCTTACCCTGAAAACACCCTCGGAAAAAGCCTTGAATGGGATCCTTTTCAATAGTATCGTCCCTGGGGGCCCTCAGGGGATCCCCTATTGTCAAATAAGAAAATATAAAGTGACTTAGGGGGAAGATTTATGTTAAGGCGAGAACTATGAGTAACACTTCAATCATTTGCAAAATTAGGGTTGTTATCATCATTGGATAAATTGTGGCAAGGGAAAGAGATAGAGTCCACTAACTAGTTAGTAACGACTTGTCCCTTAATCTATTTTTCTTATTTGAATTCAAGATTGAATTCTTAGAGGGCTAGGATCCATTTGGATACTAAAATATGTAGCATAGGTTTTATGGCTAGGTAGTGAAGAGGGTCTGTAGTGCACTTAACCTAAACTAGTTAGCTAAGGATGTAGTGTCACATGTGCTAAGTGGAAAATACTACGATGAGATAGCTTTTCTACATTAGAGTAGTGAGTCTCATAGTAAACAAAGGTATGTGAGATGTAATAGATGAATCTTTCCTTGGGAAGAGAGCTACCACTGATTTGCATCAAGACAATAACTAAGATGTTGAAGATGGCTGAAACATATAGAATAAATGGACGATCAGACCTAGGAGAGAATAAGACTAACTGGCAAAGGAGAAAGGCCCCATTCACATAAGCACCCACAGGGCCCCCGCCCACAACCTCAGGGGCCCCAAGGGGAAAGGAGGGGTCAGTAGGGCACCCTAGAATCCTCAGGTTGCTTCCTCACCCCAACTCTTTCTTTCTTGCTTGTAGGGATAATCCCATCATACCAAACTGGTAGCTTCCTTTTCTTTTTGGTCTAGCCTTTCTGCGTAAACTGGTCTTCCTGCATCACCATTTCTTTTCTAACCAAAACTGACCCGAGAATGTCACAACACAAAGAGAGAGAACCACCCACGAAGGGTCTTGGAGTACCACCTGCAAACACAAACCAATGGCGTAAGGTGTGTACAAGATGGTGGTGAGGTGGGAAGCCTCTACACTTGCAAGTAGTACAATAATTGGGACACTGGTAATGTGAGATTCACCATGTCACCATACATAATAGAATATATTCACTGTGTCACCCGTAGATATTACAGTCAGACAGGGATCTTAATACCGTTGTTCAGAGAGACCCAATTCTTGTCTATTATAGTATGATAGATAGTATTTCTACGTTTTGAGAAGTAAGGGGGAAAATTCCGAAGTGAGCTATTGGAAAGAAGAAAAGGCAGACTACTGCTAGGGATTAAAGAAGTAGAGAGATTTCCCCTTATTATTATACAAACCAAAGGTGCGAAGCCTCTTGTCCCTTATAATAGACTTGAATTGGTGGCCTAAATTTGGGCACCAAAATGGCATCGCCGCCACTCTAACCTTACTGGCAGCTTCCCAAAAAAGGGCCTCCTCATCGCCATCATCTATTATATGTCAAAATTGAAAAAACAATTTAGTACTTATAAAAAGGACTTTTCAAGGTCCATGGGCCATGTTTGTTCGAAATGTTTCACTAACAAAGTTGTCAAAGTTGCTCTTATCATGTTGGGGATACTGGGGGGTCCGAAGGCCCTGGGGGAGTGATAGTGGGGCCATGTAGTTAGTGGGGGCACCCTTGGAACTTCATACTAATGGAATAGAACATTTTTGCCAAGGCGATCTGTCTTTGTGGATGGATTTTTATGGTGTAATGTGATATTGGGTTTTGCTCTCCATGGTAATTTGAGGTAACTCCAAGAATAGCTAAGGTAAGTGATGGTGAATTGTTTTATGCATGAAAAAGAATCTTGGATTGATTATAGGGCTAAGTTTTGGTGTCTCTACATAAACGGGAATAGCCTCTCTCTCTCACAGGTGGGGAGGAGAGCCTCACCAAGGGCAAGACTAGCACACAGAGGGGAAGGCTCTTCTCACGCTCTCTAAGGGATGCTAGCTATACTAATTAAAAAAAATAGAGTCTCTCTTTCATGCCATATTGTTGAAACCCCTAGGGAGACCCTAGCAGCACACTCCCAAAGAGGGGGGGGGGGCTAATTAGGCTCCTCGGCCACAACAAGACCAACCATAAGAGTGCCTATTGTTAATTAACAACACCGTCAGGTGAACTTTCTATGCTGAATTTGAAACTGTGAGTTGGACTGTGGCTACCCTATTGCATTGCCCTCATTTAGAAAAGCCATACCCCCCTCATCTTTGAAGAAAGGACTTGCTTGCCTGGATAGGCACTTACAACCAGCCTACATCAAGAATTTATGTTTGACCTTACCAACCACCTTGCCTTGATTTTTTTACCCTACTTCATTCCTCACTTACCCGACCTTTGTTATTGAAAGACAAAAGTGAGTTCACTGTGTCCTAGATGACAATTTCTAATGAGATCCCTTGCCCCTCCTATTTATTCTCTGGCGGCTTCGCAACTTAAAATGCCACATAACAAAGTTTAGGATTACGAGCGTGACCCATGAACTATTGCAAGATCCCATTTGAAGATAGTCCTGACCACCCATTTCATTATTGAGAATATTGTTCAATTGGTGGAGTGGCCATCACTTTCTCTAAGGAATTGAATTGGAATGTTTCAAACTGATGTTGCTTTAGGGTGGGTCCAAGGGGGAGAGTGTGAAAGACGAATAACGTTACCCACCCTTCCCAATTGAGTTTAGTTCCAACCACTCGGTATATATAGCTTTCCCAATCACTCTACCTGTAGCAGCTAGGGGACGGAACCTGAAATTGAAATAACATAACCATTAATGATGTTCCCAGTCAGTAGTGGGATTTGAACCACTTGCTTTATCCCACCCACCAATGAGTAGATTTCTCCACTGGTGGTATGGCCTGACTGAATGAATCAAACTTGTTTGCCCCCATTTCCTCGCCCGAGGATTGGGGTGGGTGGGTAAATCGACGGATGAGCACCCTCCTGGGAACTACCTACCAAATCTACCCCCTCATAGATTACCAAGGAGAGGTCCCCCTGGAGAGAGATGTACCCCCACTATAGAAGGTGCCCCCAGGGTACCCCCACGAGGTTGATCCCAATCTTGGTGCATTTCATCCACCCAATTCGTCAATTCATTCTTCTGGTAAGTCTGCGGGTACTTCTGATGAAAAGAATGGAATGAATATGGGAATTATTAACAGCTATTTTTCGAAGGATTTGATCTAATATTTCCCCCCCACTCTTAAGTCACGTTCTATTCGGCAATAAATGAACTCAAGAAATGATTGATGGCTTTCCCAGAGTATCGGAGTTGGTCGAAATGAACAAAATGGGGCCCCCTTCCCCAAGGGAGGAGATACAAGATACCCTGCACTATAGAGGCACCCTCTGGGATCGAGTACCTGTATAGCCATCTGTCTCTAGGGGCCCCCTAGGAGATATGGGGTCCCCATCCCCTACCATTACCAACCCATTGAGTCAGCCCAAAATTCCTAGTGGGTAGACACTATCGCTATTCACCAACCTTTCACTTGATTGGATCTATTACCTACTGAATTTAGAGCATTGTTGGTTGCACGGGTGTTCAAAAACAAACAAACCACTTGCTGAATGAATCTTAGGAGGTACGACTATAGAATACCTGGGCAAGATGGGATGGGATGGGATGGAAGAATGGACAGAGGTTAACACTTAGAACTTTGAATATTGACCCGCTATGCCCCTGATGCTTACTTACCTTATACTCTTACCAACTACCTCATTCACCTATAGAGACTGCCTGCTCTTACTTACTACATTGGATCGAATGGTTGGATGGAGGGATGGAAGGAAAGGTCTGGAGGGTCTTGCGCTTCCGAGTGCAAAGGAACTTTTTCAAAATAGCAGTCATTGGTGGACCCTACCTTCTACGACAGCTACCAAGGAGATGCTTTCATTTTAGTTACTGTGACATAAATGCTTCTTCTTTCAAAAACCTATAGTATATATACTCTGCCTGCCTCACTTATTTGTCTAGATGAAAGGAATATATGAAATGCCACTCCGCAAATCGAGTTGAATATATCAAAATTTGAGTTATCAACCCCTGGATTATGCCACCTCTGAACCCTGATCAACATGGGTGTTATATAGCAAAAACTACATCTGAGAATGTTTTCACCATCGCTACACCCTTTGACTTTCAAATTATGACACCCAAGCTCAAGCCAGAAGGAATTAGGAAATGAATCGAGTTGCATAAATCAAAATGTGAGTTCGGGAACCCAGATGAAATTAGATGCCTACGAACCCATCAAGCCATGTAATGCCTTTGTCCAAAGCATGTTTGAATACATTTTTAGGATTGACCGGACCGTACCAACCTAGTACCTATTGAAGATGGGAATCTTGTATTATTCCTCAACTATTGATCTTAGGCCTTTATATATGTCATTTCAGACAAGCTTTATATTGACATTTCAATGCTTACTTTATACAGGAAATGGAGTAGCATAGGAACCATTAGTCAAGTCATGGTCCTTGGATCCTTGGAACTATTGGATTGATTCTATATAGCTAGAACTTATAAAAGAAACACGGATGGATCGTCAATATTCAATAGGGTTTTTTTCCCTTTATCACAATTCTCATGCTGCTGGAGGATGACATGGCACAACACAGATTCTCATTTTCACTCCTTTGCGCAGTTGGATAGCTCTGTTTTGGTATGGGATCATGGAAACTACTTGGATCGATTCTAGAACCTTTCGCCCATTGGGGGACCCTCTCCCCACTTCAGTAGTTCCTTCCCCTTTTGCCAGTGAATTGCTGGTGAAATGACTCATAGCGATTCATTGAAATCAGATGTTCCCATGCCCCCCTATTATGGGGGGGTAGTGTGCTTGCTTTCGGTGGAGCGGATTTCTATTAATATGTATTAGAAGTAGGACCAACCAAACTCAAATCATCCACCAGTGAGTTTAGAAGCAATAGATGGAAATGGGCTAGCTCGTAGTAGTTGATATGGGAGCTCTTATCTCTCGAATGAAGGGCAGGTTGCAAGGATCTGCACTATGGATTGAATCGGTCGATTCAATTCAAAAATATGTTTCCAGTGTCTGAAAATGTCCATGGAAATGGTTTATATCAAATTTGCCTAGTCCTCTAATTAGATATTATGTTTTGCATCTCATTCAATCATGATACATGTACTCCAGTTTTGATTGTATATATGTGCTACATATGAGACCCAATCAGT